>SKCR01004469.1:0-26550 GCA_019454045.1 Zanthoxylum bungeanum | reverse complement strand
TGAGGCAAAGTGCCATGAGTCCGAAATGGATTCCATGTATAACAACTATGTTTGGATACTAGTTGTTGTACCACAAGGCGTAGTGCCTATGGTACATTTAAAGTCTTCAAGGAAGACATACATGGAAGGCAATATACCAACGTGCAAACCTAAGGTTTTGACGGAAAGGTATCGTTATCAACATTATGTTAATAACGGTTCAACCTTTTACCTGTTGCCATGGTAAATCCATTTTGAAGATGCTTATTGATAACTATATATTTCATTTATGAAATATGTTAGTTACAAATCAAAATCGCTTTCCTGAAAAGGAAACCTTTTGGAGGATGTTTACAACATCCTGACGATTTTGTATAACCGACAAACAAGGTTTGCGGGTTATTCGATCCATGTTTGGATTGATGCAAGCATAAGGTTCTTGGAACTGTCGTTTTTGAAATAATCATAATAGTTTATGATTTGACTCAAAACGAAATAATTCTTGTGTATATAAGGAGGTTAGTGGGAGAGCGCACTGACAGTGAAATTCCCATAAAACTATTGTTGAAAGCTTGGCTTTCAATAGAAATTCTCCGTAGAATTCTGGGGAGTAACAACCTTTATTAGAGGAATGAAGATCTACTGGGATAGATTTGGAGTTGTTAACACTCTCTGGGAAAATTGTACATTTAAAATGTACTTGTATTGGTGTCTCATACGCTTCAAGCATATGGAGTCACAATCAGGTCAATCCAAGTGACAGTCACTGGATTGAAGTTAAAAACATCTGTTAGTATCTCTGGGAACTAAAGATGCTATCTTTTACTATGGAGAAGGAGAACTTGAAGTGACTGGGATCACTGCAGCAAGTTTCCAAACAATTAAATATTGCGGTACTATAAAGTTTGAATAACGGGACAGTGAGCTGGAAATCTTCCAAACAAGATAACTGTTACCGAATAAACAACAAATGCGGATTATTGCTGCAGCTGAGGCAGCAATAGAAGCCATTTGGATCGATAATAAATCTAATTAGATTAGATATAGTTCTGTTAGCAGCTGAGCTAGGCGTCAGCACAGGCTAAGGAATTAAAGGTCTCATCGACGATCCAGATATATACTTCTATATCATCTGATTCGTTCGGATCATACATCGTGGCGATGTGATGATCGTATAAATCGCGTCAAACGATAATGAACAAATCCGCTGACGAAAACCTTTCCTCAGCAATTTGAGCGAACCGTACATAGTTCAGGTGTAGGACACTTGAGTGACTCGCAATGTGCCAAGTGGGAGATTGTTGGACAAAATGACCATAGCGTCACTATTTGCACAGATCATGTGTTGTTGTAGCAAATTAACTATGTAACAAGGAAATTGCACTCTCGTCATTTGTGATTAGATCACCATAGATATATAAATGAAGAGAGGTCCCTATGATTAGTTCCTGGATTGAGATGATATGAGACAGTATCAGTCCACGAAGGATTAATCATTAAATATCCCTAGCCGTAGTATTATCGAGACTGGACATCGATAATGCGGAATAGGCTAGTATTGCACTTGTGCGCGTTGTGAGGGCACAACGGCATAGTTCTCATATATATAAGTATTGGATACTTGTGCAAGTGCGATAGGAGGTCGTGTTTCAACGATGGTACGGGAAACAGCTTCGCTCTGGATAGACCCTTCGGAATCCCATTGGTATTATGACTAGTGTCTATGGGAGGCCGAAATCAAGGTAGGTGTGTATAGTCTTAACCTGAGACTTACATCGCTAATACTTACGACAATCGGTAAACTTTGGTTTTGGTGGTGGGGGATCTTAACTGGTTCTGTGTTCACCTCTTCTGGGTTATCAGGAATCGTAGTGTATTGGATGTGATGTCGAGATGGAAGTGTCACTCCAGTCATAATGGAGATGATGTCACGCAGGATACGGTATTAGTGCTCTTAAGTGATGCGCATCCAATCGTGATATTATGACCAGGTCATGAATATCCGATTATAGAGACTAGTTACCAGACATCCGATATGTGTTTCGGACGGGGCAGACACTTATCCAGCCCCAGCCCTAGCACGTGATTATCTGATACTGGGCCAATATGCACAATACAATTGTATACTACGCTTGATACAGATCTAGATATTCTTTGATGAATATGTCCGGAGAACCTGGGAAGACTTGGTGCTTTGCTAGGAGTCGACCTTGTCTCGTAAATCGGTAGAACGTAGTACTTGGTACGTACGTGATTCGGATACTCCGACGACCGTATTTACTGCCAGATTATCCGGGGATCTCATGGGTCGCTTCCCGATAATCCACCGATGACGCACTACTCGCACTCTTGAATAATCTGGGATTATAATAGAAGAGAGAGAAAATTAATCTAGGATTAATAACGGAGATATTTTATCCGGGATAAAATGTCGTCTAAAGAGAGAGAACGATTAATTTGGAATTAATCGATGAATTAATATATTCGATATATTAAACGAAATTAGATTTCGACGCGGAATTAAAATTAGATTTTAATTCGGGCAAACGAGTTAGTTTAGAATTAATTCGTTAGCGACGTAAATAATAATTTCGCCAGGCGCAATTATTTATTTAAATTCGATTGAATTAACGTCGCGACGTAAGCTCGGTATTTCGGAAATATCGAACCCGAACGCGTGAGTGCACGTGGGCCCACTTTCATTTGGAAACGTGTGGGGCCCACATGACACATGTCATATTATGCTTATTTGACACTCTAATGCTTTGCATGGAGATTGTGTACATTGCACTCAATGGTATTGCATGGAAATTGAGTGTTTGACACTCTAAGCCATTGCATGTGTTGTGTCATAAATTTATTATTAATTTAATAAATTATGGCATAAATATAAATTGATTTTTGGTAAATCATTTTAATAACACAACACAAAACTTCTTCTCTCTCAATTTCTCTCTTCCTCTCACGGCAATGGTGTCCATTTCTTCACTGGTTTTGAACCAGTTTGGGCGTGAGTTTAGGGAAGCAAGAGTTGGGTTTTCATGGTGAAAACCGCAAGTGCTAGCACACTACGAGTCTTGCGAAGGTGGTAGGGAGGTTCCCCCATGAGACGGGATCCATCCGACGAAGATTGGAGCTCCGTTTCTTCACCCAATTTTCTGTTTTGCAGGGCAGTGGACTGCATGCAGTGAGCTTACAAAGGCAGTGCGTTTTTGGGCTTGAATCGTCTCCAAATCGACTCAACCGATCAATGTGAGTATTCCGCTACCTCCGTTGATGTGTTCACACATAATTTCATGTCTTGTTTGATCTTGGGACCTTATAGAAAACCAACACGCAGTGCCACAGCGACAAATTGTCGGGAAATTGTATGGGTGAGGAGGCGCCGCGGCGCCTTTGTTTAATTAATGAATGGGTGCCGCGGCGCCATTGTTGCTTAATGAATGGGCGCCGCGTCGCCCATTGCTTTTGATGAATGGCGCCGTGGCGCCATTCTCCCTGGAACTTGTATGGGATTTTGGCGCCTCAGCGCCATTCTTCCCTGCTCGTCCTGTGTCTTCCCGAAAGTTCCCAAAACACGTGCAATTATTCCCTGATCCATATATTAATGCTCCTATAAATAAAACATAAAATAAATTATAAATCATATTAAATATCTCGAATTATAACAAAATAATAAGCTGAGAATGCCATAATAAGTGGGTATAAACCACACTTATCAAACACCCCCAAACTTAAGGTTTTGCTAGTCCCGAGCAACAGATAAAAATAAAAACTAAATTCAAATTAACAAATAAAAATTACTAAATTAACTAAGCCACTTTCGTAGGGATCACGATTGCATTTAGTATATGCAACAAGCCTTTAAACCCCTAGGCGGCCCTAGTGGACGAGTTATAGTCTCGTGAGGGCTTACAGCGACGACACCCACAAACGTCATTCACACAGTCATGCAAAAAATATAAAAATAACAAAAGATAGTCTCGATAGTTGCACATAAAATTTTCCTCAAAGAAAGCTTATAAATGAAATTAAAGAATCTTCAAAGTACGCAATTGCAACTTGAATCCAAATTCTCGAGTAAATCATCTAAGTTAGACTCACAGTGTGTGTGTGTAAAGGTTCATTCACAGCTCGACTCATGAGTAAGCCAACTTAATGATTTCGTTTAGAAATTAGAATCGATGGGTCAAACCAACCTAGATATCTCAATTATGTTCTATAATTGCTTTATTTCGTGCTCAGTATGGTATGATTTTTCTTTTCTTTTCTTGTCTCTTTTTGCTTTTCTCATTTTGCACTCAAAATTATTATTTTTTTCTTTCAACTCACCTACCCTTTAAGGTAGCATTTCTCCTCATGGTGGTCCTAATACTCGCCCATGGGTAGCTTCACGCTTATCGGTTATAGGTGGTTTATTTTATTTCTTTAGAGACAATTTTTTTTTAGCTATACCATACTTCATAACACTAGCAAATCAAGATAGATATCTAAGCAAAAGGTCATTCATCGACATGCAATTTCGTCAACTAGTCACATTGTCAACTACTTAAGTTTTACTGCTAAGAACCTATTTTTAAGTGCTTACGAGTCTAACATAGATCAATTATTCAAGGCATCAGATAAAAGTAAATTGGGCACTTATCATTTCTCAAATTTCACTCATAAACAAACAATATCATCACAGGATTTATGCTTTACTATCAAAGACTAAAAAAAATTTTTATTTTATTTTTTCAAAATTTAAATAACTAAATAGCAAGTAAACAACATGTACACACCCCCAAACTTAAAATTTGCATTGTCCTCAATGTAAGATAAATATCAAGAGCAAGAGTGAGGAACAACACTACCGTGCATGGAATTTATCAGACTCTTGCTGGTTAGAATTTGGTTGCGCATGCGTTGTGTGTCTCGTGCTACCTGCATAAATAACATGCAATTTAATAAATAGCACACAATAAAAAAAAATAAAAAATAAAAATAAAGAAAACAATTATAAAATAAATGCAAGGGTTGCCTCCCCGCTAGCGCTAAGTTTAACATCTTCAGCCAGACGCAACCACCCAAATGGTTATGGTGGCTTAAAAGTAGTGAACCGGGTAATCTCATCTGTTTTCTTCTTTGGTATCCACCGGTTCTTATGACATGAAAAAGATAGCTTGGCAGGCTGTGGTGATTTATCCATAGATGGTCCCTCAGGATATGTAGATTTTCTCTCAATTGGAAATTCTGGACTGCACATTCGGCGAGTCGTGAGGGACGATACTTGAGCTATCAGTGCACCAACAGGATCTGCCATTACTTCTTTTCAAATTCACCTCGTACGAAAAATAAAAAAAAAATAAAAAAATAAAAATAAGAAATAAAAACAAAAATAAAACTTAAGACAAAAATAAGGAAATAAAAAAAATTAAAAAATAAAATAAAATAAATAATAAATAATAAATAAATAAAAATTCTAAATAAAAGCTAAAATTATTTGGTAGTAGTATTAATGTGAATTAAACAAACAATCCCCGGCAACGGCGCCAAAAACTTGTTGTTATATTTTTTATATCGTACCGCAAGTGTACGGTGTCAAGTTTTAGTATAAATATGAGTTAAGAGTGTCGAACCCACAGGGATTGTGTTAACTCGCACTAAGTACTACAATTGATAATCCTAACTTTATTTAGACGATAAATAATAAAGATTTTTAATAAATAAATAAAATATAAAAATAATAAAATAGGAGGAACTAATACGATAGAGATTCTGGATCCTGATTTCACCTAGCTGTCACCTATGTATTTGTTATGCCAATTAATCTTTGTTCAGTTATATTATTTATAAGTCAAGATCCTAAAATATTCACTCCCTCTCTCGAGTGCCGAGTGAAAAGATCATCAACTATAGACTTCGATATCTCTATAAAAATCCAATAGTTAACAACTCATTACGATTTGTGATTCTATGTTAACGACTTCAAAGGACTACAGATTCTCTCGAACTCTATAAAATCCTAGGTCATATTCTCTAGATCTATTCAAAATCCCCTCTCTCGAGTGATAGATTCTAAACATTCATCATCTCAAATTGTGGCCAGCAATCAAGAAGCATTAAACTCAAAAGAATATAAATAAATTAATAAAACTTCATAACAAAATTGATAAAAGAAATACAAGGTTCAAGCATCAATACATCATTCTCCAGAATTAAGGAGTAAATTCATGACAAAAGATAAAACAATAAATAATCAAGCCACGAATCTAATGGAAATCATTAGAGTTTTAAGAAAGAAATAAGAAGATAAAACCCGAATTGAATCTCTTCCTTTTCGGATGTCACAGCCTTAATCTCCTCCTGTCGCTCTTCAATCCTCTCCTTCGATCTCTAAAAATATGTGTTTCTGTGTTTTGTGCTCTGTATTAGCCTCCGTATTAGCCTCCCTTTGAGTGTTGGATGTAATGTTATATTTATAGTTGAGGCAGGGAGTCTTTGGGTAGCATTAGGATTATTGAAAACCCTAAAAAGTGAATCCTGGAATGCGCGTGCTTCTCTTCTCCGCAGCGCCGCGGCGCCAAATTGTCGGGAAATTGTATGGGTGAGGAGGCGCCGCAGCGCCTTTGTTTAATTAATGAATGGGCGCCGCGGCGCCCATTGTTGCTTAATGAATGGGCGCCGCGGCGCCCATTGCTTTTGATGAATGGCGCCGTGGCGCCATTCTCCCTGGAACTTGTATGTGATTTTGGCGCCTCGGCGCCATTTTTCCCTGCTCGTCCTGTGTCTTCCCGAAAGTTCCCAAAACACGTGCAATTATTCCCCGATCCATATATTAATGCTCCTATAAATAAAACATAAAATAAATTATAAATCATATTAAATATCTCGAATTATAACAATATAATAAGCTGAGAATGCCATAATAAGTGGGTATAAACCACACTTATCAGTATCCATCCGCATATCTTTATTATTTATTTATATGCGCCTTATTATGTGTTTAGAATGCATGTTTAAGGGTGTATGATGATGAGACCTTAACAAAGATAATTAATTGGTTGCCAATTGCATGCGAAAAACCCTCAACATCATATTAAGCGTTTTTCCTTCCATTGAGTGATTCTTACTCAAGATCTAAGACTGTCATTGGTTTGTTGGGCAAAGTCAAGACCTTTTTCCGTCGAGGATGTGTTTGAATCATGAAGGCTTTGTTCCATATGGTGTCTTGTCCAAGTTGTGATTTGTTGGCCAAAGTCAATATCACTTCTTGTCCATCGACATTGATTACGAAGCTTTCCAAGGTCAATGGGTTCCGCTTAACTGGGATCACTAAGTTTGTTGTGCCAAAGCCAAGGCTTAGTTGATTCAGAGGAAAAAGGTTAGGCAATATATGTTGAGTTTCAATCAAGTCCCAAGGATCATAAATCATGCATAAAAACGAGTTGAATACAACCAAATGAGGTGCGGAAAAGACTCACATGGATCGGTTGCATGCGGCGAAGATGAACCAGAACTGCTCTCCCTGCTCGCAGGGAGAGTGAGCGCGCGTGGTAGGGGCTGCAAGGTAATGGACTGGTTTGCCTCCTCCATGTTCGGCCATTGATGACCTCCATTGAAGCTCCAAGCTTCAAGCTTTTCCATGCTCATAAATTCGTTTCCCTATCACCTTAGGATAACTCTATGTGTGTGCTAGCACTTGGTTTTGAAACAAAATCAATTCTTGCTTCTCATTACTTCTCTGCAGAACCAGAAAAATGAGAGAGAAGAAGATGAAAAAACGGCTCCAAGCCGAGAGAGAAATGAGGGAAAAGAAGAAGACCGTATGGCTTGCATGAGGGAGAGAGAAAAGCCTTTTATTTTGTTTTATATATTTACCAAGTAAATAATAAATAAAACATATATCACTTTTAATACAAAAGTCAAAAAGCAAGAAATAAATAATGTTATATTTCATTCAAGCTTTTAAAAACTTTTCATCAACACAAATCAACTATTCATATGAAATCCATCCACTTTAATAAAGTGACAACATGTCATGTCACATCACTCAAACTGACAAGTGACTTGACGATTGATGCGACTAGCGGTTTGACGCTTGATGTGACTTGCGTGCCGCGCTCGAATTCGAAATACGAATGCGCTCGCAATCACTCTCGGGCTCGGGTTCGCTAATTCCAAATTAACGAATTTTCCGTCGCGTCGTAATTAAATGATTACGCCTAGCGAATTTACTATTCACGTCGCTAACGAATTAATTCAAAATTAATTCGTTCGCCCGAATTAAAATCTAATTTTAATTCCGCGCCGAAATCCAATTTCATATAATATATCGAATATATTATTTTATCGATTAATTCTAAATTAATCGTTCTCTCTCTTTAATTAATATTTTATCCCAGATAAAAATCTCCGCAGTTAATCCCAGATTAATTTCTCTCTCTTCTAATTAATCCTAGATTAATTAAGTGCGAGTTATACATCATCGGTGAATCTTCAGGAAGCGACCCATGAGATCTCCGGATATATTGGCAGTAAATACGGTCGTCGGATTATCCGAACACGTAAGTACCTCGTACTACGTTTATACCGATTTACAAGACAAGGTTGGCTTCTAGCAAAGCGCCATGCCTACCAAATTCTCCAGAAATATTCTTACAGGAATATATAGATCTGTATCAAGCGTAGTATACCGTAGTATTGTGTATATCGGCCCAGTATCGGATAGTCACGTGCTAGGGCTGGGGCTGGATAAGTGTCTGCCCCGTCCGAAGCACATGTCGGATGTCTGGTAACTAGTCTCTATAATCAGATATGTATGACCTAGTCATAATATCCCGATGGTTGCGCAACACTTAAGAGCACTAATATCGTATCCTGCGTGACATCATCTCCACTATGACTGAAGTGATACTTCCGTCTTGACATCACACCCAATACACTACGACTCTCTGATAAACCCAGAAGTGGTGTACGCAGAACCGGTTAAAGCCCTGTACCACCAAGACCAAAGTCTATCGATTATCGTAAGTATTAGCGATGTAAGTCTCAGGTTAAGACTTTACACACCTACCTTGATTTCGGCCTCCCATAGACACATAGTCATAATACCAATGGGATTCCGAGGGGTCTTTCCAGAGCGAAGCTGTTTCCCGTACCATCGGTGAAACACGACCTCCTATCGCACTTGCATAAGTATCCAATACTTATATATATGAGAACTATGCCGTTGTGCCCTCACAACGCGCACAAGTGCAATACTAGCCTATTCCGCATTATCGATGTCCTGTCTCGATAATACTCCGGCTAGGGATATTTAATGATTAATCCTTCGGGGATTGATAATGTCTCATATCATTCTCAATCCAGGAACTAATCATATGGACCTCTCTTCATTTATACATTTATGGTGATCTAATCACAAATGATGAGAGTGCAATTTCCTTGTCACATAGTTAATTTGTACAACAACACCGTGATCTGTACAAATAGTGACGCTATGGGTCATTTTGTCCAACAATCTCCCACTTGGCACATAGCCAGTCCCTCGAGTGTCTAACACCCGAACTATGTACGGTTCGCTCAAATTGCTGAGGAAAGGTTTTCGTCAGCGGATTTGCGTAATTATCTTCTGACGCGATTTATACGATCATCACATCGCCACGATGTATGATCCGAACAAATCAGATGATATAGAAGTATATATCTGGATCGTCGATGAGACCCTTAATTCCTTAGCATGTGCTGACGCCTAGCTCAGCTGCTAAAAGAACTATATCTAATTTAATTAGATTTATTATCGATCCAAATGGCTTCTATTGCTTCCTCAGCTGCAGCAATAATCCGCATTTGTTGTTAATTCGGCAACAATTATCTTGCTCGGAATATTTCCAGCACTGTCCCAGTGTTCAAACTTTTATAGTACCGCAGTATTTACCGGTTTGGAAACTTGCAGCAGTGATCCTAGTCACTTCAAGTTCTTCATCTCCATAGTTTAAGACAACATCTTTAGTTCTCTCAGATACTAACAGATGTTCTTAATCTTCAATCCAGTGACTATCACTTGGATTGACTCGATTGTGACTCCATATGCTCGAAGCGTATGAGACACCAATACAAGTACATTTTAAATGTACAATTTCCAGAGTGTTAACAACTCCAAATCTATCCCTGTATATCTTTATTCCTCGAATAAAGGTTGTTACTCCCCAGAATTCTACGGAGAATTTCTATTGAAAGCCAAGCTTTCATCAATTGTTATATGGGAATTTCATTGTCAGTGCCCTCTCCCACTAACCTCCTTATATACACAAGAATTATTTCGTTTTGAGTCAAATCATAAACCATTATGATTATTTCAAAACGACAGTTCCAAGAACCTTATGGTTGCATTAATCCAAACATGGATCGAATAACCCGCAAACCTCGTTTGTTGGTTATACAAAATCGTCAGAATGTTATAAACATTCTCCAAAAGGTTTCCTTTTCAGGAAAGCGATTTTTATCTATAACTGACACATTTCATAAATGAAATACGCAGTTATCAACTAGCATATTCAAAATGGATTTATCATGGCAACAGGTAAAAGGTTGAATCGTTATTAACACAATGTTGATAACGATACCTTTCCGTCAAAAGCCCGGCTTTGTACGTTGGTATGTCGCCTTCCATGTATGTCTTCCTTGAAGACGTTTAATGTACCAATAGGCACAATGCCTTGTGGTACAACAACTAGTATCCAAAATAGTTGTTATACATGGAATCCATTTCGGACTCATGGCACTTTGCCATAATAGGGAGTCGATACCTCGTATCACTTCCTCAAAACGTAGTCGGTGGATATACCTTCATAAGATTGACATCTTTATGAGGTTAGATCAGAAACCCATACCCTAGGTCATTTTCTGCCTCTATCCGATCTACTCAGTTCTTGTGTATTCAAAGATTAATGGTACAGATTCATCATTGATGAACTATTTGTGTTCCATTACGGACCTTGTGCCTTGAACAGTATTACTCCGATTTTCATCGAGTATCACTATCCTCCCACTGACCACTGCATATCGGTATTCCTCTCAGGAAAAACCGCATGGTGAGCAACAATCACATTGTTCTCATGTGAGATTTATAAGTACTATACTTATGGTTTCCCTTAGGATAACCTATATTGGCACTTATCCAATTTGGGTCTTTAGTTTGGTATCATCCAAACGTTATGCCTGACATACCCAAATTATCAGGAATGAGAAACCTTGTTTCTTCCCTATTCATATCCTATATGACATCTGTCAAACAGATTTATATGGAACCTTATTCTAAATAAGTTATTGCACTGTTAAAACTTATCTGTTGAAGGAAATGGTAGCTCAGAGCGACTCATGATTAGCCTTATCATGTCTGACATGATTCGGTTAATCCGATAGGACACACCGTCACTTTGACGTGTTCCGGGAGGAGTCCTCATTTGAAAGAATACTATACTCTTTCAAGTATATAAGAAACTTATTGCTTAAGTATTTTCCATTACGGTCTTACCGTGACGGTATAATACTATAGCCGATTTGTTTGTCTATTTCGTGTCGAAACTCTAAAAGTTTACGATCTGTGTTCTTCAAAAGAAACACATAACCATAACGTGATGCCACATCCGTTAAGGTCACGAAATATTCATGTTCACATCTAGCCTAGCTAGATATGGGCCCACTAACTTCACCATGAATAGGGCTAACAGATCAGTGGCACTTACACTATTACCAAGTAAACAGTGTTTTAGGTACTTTACCTAACAAACTAGATTCGTAGACTTTATTTGAATAGTCAAATCAGTCCTAGTATCCACTCTTCAAAAGTGTGGATATACGAGTCTTGTATAATTGTGTCCCAGACAACAATGCCACAAATAAGTCTCTATTGATCAAATCAATTTGAGCTATTTATTTGTCATTTTATATGTTTGAGATTTTAATTATATTCAAAATATAAATTCTGTTATTCACATCTAATGTGTTTATCTCAGTATCATCTTTATATAATGAAACACTGAGTGTTCTAGAATATAAAGGTTTATCCACAATGGATTAAGCACTGATATAGAGATAATGTCTCTAGTTAAACTAGTTACATTATAACAGTTCCTAATTTAAGTACACACCCGAAGGGTAGTTCCTAAACTTAGGTATCTACGGTCGAAACAGCGACTTTTGTCCCATTTCCGATTCGCAGAGCAATCTCAGCTTGAAGTCAGTATCCTGCTCAAAGCAGATTCTGAACATCAATACATATATTTTATGTACCACACTAAGTATTTTAAAATCTAATTTCAATACTAGCTGTGAACATAACTAAGACAAATATTTTAATCTATAAATTATTGTTGATTAAATAGTTGGACTATTTTAATCATTATAATAAATAGTACCTAAATCGTTGATTAAATAGTTGGACTATTAAAATCAAGATAAAAATGAAAGATTAACATTTAAAACATAATCTTGGGGAAAATGTATTTAAATGGTTTAATTTTCAAATTGGGAATAATTTCAGGATGGTCCTGGAAACTAATAAGTTATTTTATTTGATAAAATAACATATTAAGCCTAAGCCTAGAGTTAAGCAAATAGTAGAGCATAATCTTTGGAAGATTTATGTGATGACAACTTTAGTGCTTAATCCATTAAGCTTGTCGTAGTAGACTCCTTAATTTCTGAATCAGAACTAAGGATTAGATCCTTAAAGTATGATAATGAAATTGAATGATCTTCATAAATCTATGCTTAGATTTTAGAAGTACTAAAATTAAAATATTAACTCTTGGAGGGTTAATGACTATTCTGAAGAAGACAAAGTCAAACTTTGCAATTAGGCAAGTAGCGCAAGGCGCACCTTACTTCGATATTCTAGAAGTCCGAGGCTTGGCCAAATGCTTATGGAGTGTTGAAAAGGGCAATGACAAAATCATTATAGTCTTCTGGGAAGATAAAGGACTAATCCCAAAATGTCTTCCTAAATGTGGCAAACGGGATCGCGGAAGCGTGACTGCCGTTTGGACAAAGCAGACAGAAGGAATTGAAGACGAGCAAGGCTATGACTTCAAATATGTTTGTCATAAATATATTCAGTATTAGTATTAAAATTAGATTTTAGATACTTAGTGTGATATATATATATATATATAATGGTGTTCAGAATCTACTATGAGCAGGATTAAGAAGCTGTTATAATGTAACTAGTTTGACTAGAAACATTATCTCTGTATCAGTGTTTAACCCGCTGCGGGTGAACCTTTATATTCTAGAACACTAAAGTGTTTTATTATATAAAGATGATATTGAGATAAACTCATTAGATGTGAATAACAGAATTTATATTTTGAATATAAATAAATCTCAAATATATAACATGACAAACAATATATCAAAATAATTTGATCAGAAAAAACTAATTTGTGGCATTGTTGTTTGAGACATAATTAAATAAGAATCGTATATCCATACTTTTGAAGAGTGGATACTCGGACGGTTTTGATTCCATTCAATACGAATCTAATTTATTGGGCAATGTGCCTAAAACACTATTTACTTGGTAAAAGTGCAAATGCCACCGATCTGTTAGCCCTAGTTCATAGTGAAGCAAGTGGGCCCATGTCTAGCTAGTCTAGAGGTTGATATGAATATTTCGTGACTTTTACGGATGTGGCATCTCGTTATGGTTAATTATTTCTTTTAAAACACAAATCGGAAACTTTTATAGTTTCGACACGAAATAGACGAACATATCGGCTATAGTATTAAACTGGTACGGTAAGACCGTAGTGGAAAATACTTAAGCAATAAGTTTCTAGTATACTTGAAAGAGTATAATATTCTTTCAATGAGGACTCCTCCCGAAACACGTCAGTTTGATGGTGTGTCTGAACGGATAAATCGAATTTTGTTGGACATGATAAGGTTAAACATGAGTCGCTCTGAGCTACCATTTCCTTCAACGGATAAGCTTTGACAGTGCAGAACTTATTTAGAATAAGGTTCCACAAAATCTGTTTGACAGATTTCATATTAGATATGAACAGGAAAGAAACCAGATTTCTCATTCCTGAATATTTGGGATGCTAGGCATATGTTTGGATGATACCAAACTAGAACCCAAATTGGATAAGTGCCAAATTGTAGGTTATCCTAGGGATACATAAGTATAGAACTTATACAACTCACAAGAGAACAATTAGATTGTTGCTCACCATGCGGTCTTCCTAAGAGGAATACCGATATGCAGTGGTAAGTGGGAGAATAGTAAAACTCGATGAAAATCACAGTAATAATGTTCCAGGCACCGAATCTTAATGGAACATAAATAGTTCATCAAGGATGAAACTATACCAATAATCTTCTAATACACAAGAACCGCGTATGTCGGAGAGATTCAGAAAACAACCTGGGGTATGAGTTTTTGATCTCACCTTATAAAGATGTTAATCTTTTGTGGAATACCAACTGACTACGTATGAGGAAGTGATACAAGGTATCGACTCCCTATTATGGCAAAGTGCCATGACATCCGAAATGGATTCCATGTTAATCAACAAGTTTGGATACTAGTTGATGTACCGCAAGGCATTGTGCCTATTGGTACTTTATAAGTCTTCAAGGAAGACATACATTGATGGCAACATACCAACGTTCTAAGCTAGGCTTTTAACGGAAAGGTATCGTTATCAACATTGTGTTGATTACGATTCAACCTTTTACCTGTTGCCACGGTAAATCCATTTGGGTAATGCTTGCTAAAGATGCTTGTTTCATTTATGAAATATGTCAGCTTTACGGGAAAATCACTTTCCTGAAAAGGAAACCTTTTGGAGGATGTTTACAACATCCTGTCGGTTTTGTCGTACCTAAACTAGCAAACAAGGTTTGCGGGTTAATCGATCCATGTTTGGATTGAAGCAAGCATAGATTCTTAGAATTATCGTTTTGATGTAATCATAATAGTTTATGATTTAATTCAAAACGAAAAGGATTCTTAAGGAGGTTAGTGGGAGCGCACTGACAGTGGCTGTCCTATATAAATAATGATAATATGTCATTTCTTGGAAATGATATTCCTAATAAACAATCGGTGAAAGTTTGGCTTTCGAGAAAAACTCTCCGAGAACTCGTACATTGAAAAATGTACGTGACTTGGTGTCTCATACGCTTTGAGCATATGGATTCACAAACAGGCCAATCCAAGTGATAGTCACTGGATTGATATTAAGAACATCCATTAGTATCTTAGAGAACTAAGGATGTTGTCTTAAACTATGGAGAATGAGAACTTGAAGTGACTGGGATCACTACTGCAAGTTTCCTAACCGATTAAGACGACCAAAAGCCACAAACGGTACTATACAGTTTGAATAACGGTACAGTGAGCTGGAAATCTTCCAAGCAAGATACTGTTACTGAATAAAACAACAAATGCGGGTTATTGCTGCAGCTGAGGCAGCAATAGAAGCCATTTGGGTCGATAATAAATCTAATTAGATTTGATATAATTCTGTTAGCAGCTGAGCTAGGCGTCAGCACAGGCTAAAGAATTAATGGTCTCATCAACGATCCACATACATACTTCGATATTCATCTGATTCGTTCGGATCACACATCGTGGCGATGTGATGATCGAATAAATCGCATCAGATGATAATCATGCAAATCCGCTGATGAAAGCATTCCTCAGCAATTTGAGCCAACCGTACATAGTTCGGGTGTCAGACACTCGAGTGACTAGCTTTAGGCCAAGTGGGAGATTGTTGGACAATTATGACCCATAGCGTCACTATTTGTACGGATCACGGTGTTGTTGTACAAATTAACTATGTGACAAAGGAGATTGCACTCTTATCATTTGTGATTAGATCACCTAGATGTATAAATGATATGAGGTCCCTATGATTTTTTCCTGGATTGAGAATGATATGAGACAGTATCAGTCCACGAAGGATAATTCATTAAATATCCCTAGTCAGAGTATTATCGATATTGGACATTGATAAATGAGTAAAAGACTAGTATTACACTTGTGCGCATTGTGAGGGCACAACGACATAGTTCTCATATATTTAGGTATAGGATACTCAAGCAAGTGTAATAGGAGGTTGTGTTTTACCGATGGTACGGGAAACAGCTTCGCTCTGGATAGACCCCCTTGGAATTCCATTGGTAGTAAGACTATGTGTCTATGTAAGTCTAAAATCAGGGTAGGTGTATTTGGTCTTAACCTGAGACTTGCACCGCTAAAACTTGCGACAATCAATATACTTTGGTTGCGGTCATCCGGGACTTTAACAGGTTCTGTGTACGCCAATGCTGGGTATATTGAGAATCGTAGTGTGTTCGGTGTGATGTCAAGATGGAAGTGTCACTCCAGTCATATGGAGTTGATGATTGCGCATGGATACATAACTGGTTCTCTAAAATGGTTGCAACCGTCGGGATAATATGACTTGGTCATGATTATCCGATATTAAAGAGACTAGTTGCTCGTAATCCGATATATGCTTCGAACGGGGCAGACACTATATGAGCCCCAGGCCTTGCATTTGATCATCCGATAATGGATCGAAATATGCAATACTATGTATACTACGCCTGATATAGATCCTTTATTCCTGTAAGGATATTTCTGGGGAATTGGGTAGGCATGGTACTTTGCTAGAAGCCAAACTTGTCTTGTAAATCGGTATAAACGTAGTACTAGGTACTTACGTGTTCGGATAGTCCGACGACCGAATTTACTGCCAACATATCCGGGGATCTCATGGGTCACTTCCCGAAGATTCACCGATGACGTATGACTCCCACTTTTAATTAATCTGGGATTAGTAAAATGAGAGAGAAAATTAATCAGGGATTAATAGCGGAGATATTTTATCTTAGATAAAATATCATTTAAAGAGAGAGAACGATTAATTTGGAATTAATCAATAAATTAATATATTCGATATATTAATCGAAATTGGATTTCGACACGGAATTAAAATTAGATTCTAATATGGGCGAACGAGTTAATTTAGAATTAATTCGTTAGCGATGTGAATAGTTATTTCGCTAGGCATAATAATTTAATTACGTCGCAACGAAAAATTCGTTAATTCGAAATTAGCGAAGCCGAGCCCGAGATTGTTTGCGAGTGCATTCGCATTTCGAATTCGAGTACGGCACGCAAGTCAAATCAACCGTCAAATTGCTAGTCGCATCAAGCGTCAAATCACTTGTCACTTTGAGTGATGTGACTTGACAACTTGTGATTGATGTGATTGAGTGATGTGTGTGGTTGGAATTTATGGGCATTGATTGCTTTGACTTTTGGAACCAAAATTGTGTATTTGATTTTAGAAATCAATTACCAATTTCAATTAACACATTTTTTTTCTCTTCTCTCTCTCCATTCTCTTCATCATCTCACGCCCTTGGGGCTGTGTTTTTCTTCTGTTCTTGGAAGCCCATTGCCGAGAGACACAAGGAGAAATGAGAAGCAAGTGTTTGATTTTTGTGGCAAAAATCATAAGAGCTAGCACTCCGATAGACATGCGAAGGTGATAGGGAAGTCCACCAATGAGCCGAGAATCGTTTCGCAAAGCTTGGAGCTTGGAAGATGACCTCCAATGGGTGAAAATTAGTGAACTGCTCACTGTCATTGCCGAGCAGTCCATGGAGGCAGAATTTCAGTTTTGTTCGTCTCCGCGTCGCTCAACCGATCGATGTGAGTATTCTGCGACTTTCTTGATTGTATTATGTTCATGATTGTTTATTGATCCTAGGGACCTTAGCAAACTCCAACACTTGAGACTTGCACCGCTAGTACTTGCGACAATCAATATACTTTGGTTTTGGTCATCCAGGGCTTTAACAGGTTCTGTGTACGCCTCTTCTTGGTATATTGAGAATCGTAGTGTATTGGTGTGATGTCAAGATGGAAGTATCACTCCAGTAATAGTGGATATGATGATCACGTAGGATACAGAACTGGTTCTCTTATATGCTGCACCTATCGGGATATTAAGACTAGGTAATGTTTATCCGATTATAGAGACTAGTTACCAGAGATCCGATATGTGCTTTGAAAGCAAATATTTGGTATATGTTTTAATTGATTTTTGGAAAATCAATTTAACCTAACACAACATACTCTCTCCAATCTTTTCTCTCTCTCTCTCTCGCTCAATGGGCATTCTTCCTTCTTTATCTTTCTGGTTTCACCGTGAGCCATGGAGAAGCAATAGGAAATTTTATGGAAAAATTTCCGGAGTGCTAGCACACTTTAGGAGTCTTGCGAAGGTGATAGGGAACCGCACCCGTAAGCTTGGAATCACAACACAAAGCTTGGAGCTTGATGATGATGATGGCCGAATCTTGAAGGAGCAAAATGGAGTAGAATGCCGAGAGTTCAAGGAGCTTCAAAGGGCATAAAAAGTTTTCCTTGTTCCTCGCATCGCTCAACCGCTCAATGTAAGTATTCTCAAACTTCCTTTGTTGTATTCAAATGATGTTTCATAGCTTAAATTGATCATTGGGACCTTAGAGCAACCCAACAATGGTATCTTGAGCCAATATTGAGCATGAAACTTTTTAGGGTTAAAAATTGGGCCAAATTGATTTGAGCATGTTTGAGTGAAATTGATTGTTTGAGTATGCTTAAATTATGATAACATGGTGTTATGCATTGTCAATTTGATGAATTTTGAATAGGACAAATTTTCCCTAAATTGGTTGGCTTGGCCGAATCTTCATGATGCCCTAAGTCTTGGTATTTTTTGTTTCTTTGATCATTGGATGACTTGAAATAATTGGGAAATGTTGATTTGAAATTAATTGGATTGAATTTTGAATTGGACATCAAAACCCCATGATTGCCGAGACATGTTAGCATGGAAAATGGGTTTGATTTTTGATTAAAATGTGTTGGACATGTTTTGATGTTAATGAGCATAATTAATTGTGTAAATTGATGTTTTAGAAATATTAATTTGGGTAATTAATTATGTCAATACACTTTGGTTAATTAAGTTATAAAATTTGGAATTTGGTAATTTAATTAATTAGGCCTATTTTGGAATTGGGCTTTAGAAGTTGTAATTGGGCTTATTGGGCTTGGTTATACCAAGATGGGTTTAGGCTAAATTGGTTGGATCCAATTGGGCCCAAAACCATATCCTTAAAGTCCAATTATGACTAAATGGACCTTTAAGTTTTTAATTAGGCATAATGGGCCAAAATTGGTTTCTTGGCAAATAAGGGTGATTCCTTAAATGGGCTTTGGTATTTGGGTTTGACCCATATTGACCAAAAGTCCATGCCTTAGAAATTAATTAAAAGCCCATTGGACTTTAAATTAATTAACATTGGATGTTAATCGGGCTTTGAGACCCGTAAAGATTAGATTTGGAATTTAAGTCGTAAAGGTTCGTTAATAAAGTGTAATATTTAATTTGGAATTAAATAGTGAATTAGTATTAAATACATATTAAATTGGATTCAATGTTGTAGTTTAATTTAATTCAAGAATTCGTACTTTCAGTACTTATTCGCAAAATGAGTTTGACTCGCGCAAAATCAAATCGTTGTTTGAACATTGGATGGTCATTAATATTCAGATTAATTAATTGGATTAGATTGATTGATAACATGCTTGTGTGAATACATGGTTGAGATGCATGAATAATGTATATCAGATGGATATTAGATGGGTGGGGCAATTTTGGAAATTGTTGTAATATATTTAGAATTTATTAATTGGCCCTGCGTGTCCAGCCTATTACCTCATTACTCTTTGTATTTCTCTTCTCACCTATTCCCCACAATGTAATTGAGATTTTTTTAGAAGTGTTATGTAATTGGGTAGAAGTAATACTTGTGCTAACGGGAGAGAGGAAATGGAGAGATTTGTTCTAGGAACAATGTGTTAAGTATCCATCCTCATATCATTATTATATTTTATTTATATGCGCCTTATTATGTGTTTAGAATGCATGTTTAAGGGTGTATGATGATGAGACCTTAACAAAGATAATTAATTGATTGCCAATTGCACGTGAAAAACCTCAACATCATATTAAGCATTTTTCCCTCCATTGAGTGATTTTTACTCAAGATCCAAAACTGGCATTGGTTTGTGGCCAAAGTCAAGACCTTTTTCCGTCGAGGATGTGTTTGAATCATGAAGGCTTTGTTCCATATCGGTGTCTTGTCCAAGTTGTGATTTGTTGGCCAAAGTAATGATCACTTCTTGTCCATCGACATTGATTACGAAGCTTTCCAAGGTCAATGGGTTCCGCTTAACTGGGATCACTAAGTTTTTTGTGCCAAAGCCAAGGCTTAGTTGATTCAGAGGAAAGAGGTTAGGCAATATATTGGATATATTTGCATATATAAGATATATGTTTCGGACTTGGATATCCACCTATTAGATCTAGGAATTGGATGGGATCCAATTGATCTTAAAGATCTACCTAGTTAATTATCATACAATTTGTTGGCCAAAGTCAAGATTGTGTGTTATTTAATGAGATCCTAGCCCACTAGGAAACAAGGTTTCCCGAGTACTCAACAGAAGGCTCGCCGAAAAATAGTGGGAGACAAGTATTAAATTTGCAATATTCGTTTAGTTACTTGCCATACGCGCTCATTATAAATTTTTCGTCAATATAAATTAATATATTAGTTGGACTAATATTTAATGTTGTTTTAAAATAGTTGGACTGTATTCAAACTATTTCATTTATAGTTGATTATATAATTGTATTATAGTAATCAATATATTTGAATTAACTAATTTTAATTAATAATTGATTTTATAATTGGATTATAGTAATCAATATAATTGAAGTTAACTAATTTAATTATAGTTGATTATATAGTTGGACTATAGTAATCATTATAATAAATAGTACCCTAAAATCGTTGATTAAATAGATAGACTATTAGAATCAAGATAATTGAAAGATTAGTGTTTAAAATATAATCTTGGGGAAAATGTATTTAAACGACTTTAATTTTCAAATTGGGAATAAAATTTCAGGATAGTCCTGGAAACTAAAAAGTTACTTTATTTGATAAAATAACATCTTAAGACTAAGCCCGGAGTTAAGCAAATAGTAGAACATGATATTTAGAATATTCATGTAATGATAACTTTAGTGCTTAATCCATTATGCTTGCCAAATAGACTCCTTAATTTCTTAGTCAGAACTAAGGATTAGATCCTTAAAGTATGAAAATGAAATTGAAGGATCTTCATAGATCTATTCTTAGATCTTAGAAGTACTAAAACTGTAATAGTAAACTCTTGGAGAGTTAATGGCTATTCTCAATGAGACAAAGCCAAAGTTTACAATAAGGCAAGAAGCGCAAGGCACGCATCTTATTTCGACATTCTAGAAGGCCAAGGCTTGGCCAAAGGCTTCTAGGGTGTGGAAAAGGTTAAATGCAATATCATTATAATCTTCTGGGAAGATAAAAGACATATCCCAAAATGTCTGCCTAAATTGTGGCAAACGGGGACACGGAAGCGTGACTGCTTTATAGACAAGGCAGACATGAAGGAATTGAAGACGGGCATGGCTCTGACTTCAAATATGTTTGTCATAAACATGTTCGCTACTAGTATTAAAATTGGATTTTAAATACTGAGTGTAGTACATAAATATTCACTGATGTGCAGAATCTGCTATGTGCAGGATACTGACTTCAGTTGAGATTTATCTGTGAATCAAAAACGGGACGAGAGTTGATGTTTTAACTGTAGAGACCTAAGTTTAGGAACTATCCTTTGGGTGTGTACTTAAATTAGGAAACTGTTAGAATGTACCTAGTTTGATTAGAGACATAATCTCTATATCAGGGTTTAACCCATTGTGGGTATACCATTATATTCTAGAACACTAAAGTGTTTCATTTTATAAAGATGATATTGAGATAAACACATTAGATGTGAATAACAGTATTTATATTTTGAATATAAATAAATCTCAAACATATAACATGACAAATAAATAGCTCAAACTGGTTTGATCAGTTAAAACTTAAATGTGGCATTATTGTCTGGGACACAATTAAACAAGACTCTTATATCCACACTTTCGAAGAGTGGGTACTAGGACAAATTTGATTCCATTCAAATAATGTCTACGAATCTAGTTTATTGGGCAAAGTGCTTAAAACACCTTTTACTTAGTAAAAGTGCAAATGTCACCGATCTGTTAGCCCTCGTTTATAGTGACGTAAGTGGGCCCATATCTAGCTAGGCTAGAAGTGGATATGAATGTTTCGTGACCTTTACGGATGTGGCATCGCGTTATGGTTATGTGTTTATTGAGAAACATAAATCGGAAACTTTTAGAGTTTCGACACGAAATAGACAAACAAAATCGGCTAAAGTATTAAACCATCACGGTTAGACCATGATGAAAATACTTAAGCAATAAGTTTCCCATATACTTGAAAGAGTATAGTATTCTTTTAATGAGGACTCCTCCCGGAACACGTCAGTTTGACGGTGTGTCTGAACGGAGAAACCGAATTTTGCTGGACATGATAAGGTTAATCATGAGTCGCTCTGAGCTACCATTTCCTTCAACGGATATGCATTCAACAGTGCAGAACTTATTTTGAATAAGGTTCCATAAAAATCTGTTTGACATATTTCATATTAGATATGAACATGAAAGAAACTGGGTTTTCTCATTCCTGAAGATTTGGGAATGCTAGGCATATGTTTGGATGATACCAAACTAAAACCCGAATCGGATAAGTGGCTAATTGTAGGTTATCCTAGGGAAACCAAAAGTATAGTACTTATACATCTCACATGAGAACAATGTAATTGTTGCTCGCCATGCGTTTTTCTTAAGAGGAACACCTATATGCAGTGGTAAGTGGGAGGTAAGTAAAACTCGATGAAAATCGGAGAAATACCGTTCCCGGCACCGATACCTTAATGGAACACAAAATAGTTCATCAAGGATGAAACTATACCATAATCTTCGAATACACAAGAACCGCGTAAGTCGGAGAGAGTCAGAAAACAACCTGGGAGGTATGGGTTTCTGATCTCACCTCATAAAGATGTCAATCTTATTGAGGAACATGAACTGACTACGAATTAGGAAGTGATACAAGGTATCGACTCCTATTATGGCAAAGTTCCATGATATCCGAAATGGATTCCATGTATACCAACTAAGTTTGGATACTAGTTGTTGTACCGCAAGGCAATGTGCCAAATTGTACTATATGAGTCTCCAAGGAAGACATACGTGGATGGCAACATACCAACGTAAAGCTAGGCTTGTAGCAAAAAGGTATCGTTATCAACATTGTGTCGATTACGACGAAACCTTTTACCTGTTGCCATGGTAAATCCGTTTGAATAATATTTTCTAATGCTGCATATTTCATTTATGAAATATGGCAGCTGAATGCCAAACTGCTTTCCTTAACGGAAAACCTTTGGAGGTTGTTTACTACATCTTGACGTTTGTCATACCAAAACGAGCAAACAAGGTTTTGTTGGACATTATGACCCATAGCGTCACTATTTGCACAGATCATTGTGTTGTTGTAGCAAATTAACTATGTGACAAAGAAATTGCACTCTCATCATTTGTGATTAGATCACCATAGATATATAAATGAAGAGAGGTCCCTATGATTAGTACCTGGACTGAGAATGATATGAGACAGTATCAGTCCCCGAAGGTTTAATCATTAAATATCCCTAGCCGTAGTATTATCGAGACTGGATATCGATAATGCGGAATAGGCTAGTATTGCACTTGTGCGCGTTTGTGAGGGCACAACGGCATAGTTCTCATATATATAAGTATTGGATACTTATGTAGTGCGATAGGAGGTCGTGTTTCACCGACGGTACGGGAAACAGCTTCGCTCTGGATAGACCCCTCGGAATCCCATTGGTATTATGACTATGTGTCTATGGGAGGCCGAAATCAAGGTAGGTGTGTATGGTCTTAACCTGAGACTTACATCGCTAATACTTACGATAATCGATAAACTTTGTTCTTGGTGGTAGGGGACTTTAAACGGGTTCTGAGTACACCACTTCTGGGTTATCAGAGAGTCGTAGAGTATTGGGTGTGATGTCTAGACGGAAGTATCACTTCAGTCATATTGGAGATGATGTCACGCAGGATACGGTATTAGTGCTCTTAAGTGCTGCGCGGCCATCGGGATATTATGACAAGGTCATGTATATCCGATTATAGAGACTAGTTACCAGACATCCGACATGTGCTTCGTACGGGGCAGACACATATCCAGCCCCAGGCCTAGCACGTGATTATCCGATACTGGACCGATATACACAATACATTAGTATACTACGCTTGATACAGATCTTAATATTCTTAAATGGATATGTCCGGAGAATTGGGTAGACTTGGTGCTTTGCTAGGAGTCGACCTTGTCTGTAAATCGGTGTAGAGAGTAGTACTTGGTACGTACGTGATTCGGATACTCCGACGACCGTATTTACTGCCAGATTATCCGGGGATCTCATGGGTCGCTTCCCGATAATCCACCGATGACGCACAACTCGCACTCTTGAATAATCTGGGATTATACAGAAGAGAGAGAAAATTAATCTAGGATTAATTACGGAGATATTTTATCCGGGATAAAATATCGTCTAGAGAGAGATAACGATTAATTCGGAATTAATCGATGAATTAATATATTCGATATATTAAATGAAATTAGATTTCGACGCGGAATTAAAATTAGATTTTAATTCGGGCAAACGAGTTAATTTAGAATTAATTCGTTAGCGACGTAAATAATAATTTCGCCAGGCGCAATTATTTATTTAAAATTCGATTGAATTAACGTCGCGACGTAAGCTCGGTATTTCGGAAATATCGAACCCGAACGCGTGAGTGCACGTGGGCCCACTTTCATTTGGAAACGTGTGGGGCCCACATGACACATGTCATTCTAATGCATTGCATGTAGATAGTGTACAATACACTCAATGTTATTGCATGTAGATAGTGTACAATGCACTCAATGTTATTGCATGGAAATTGAGTGTTTGACACTCTAAGCCATTGCATGATTTGTGTCATAAGTTTATTATTAATTTAATGAATTATGGCATAAATATAAATTGATTTTTGGTAAATCATTCAACAATTAACACAACTTCATCTCTCTCAAAAATGCTCTCTTCTCTCACGCCCAAGGGGCCAAAATGTTCACTGCTTTTTTTCATCACAAAACCGTGAGCTTTAGGGGAAGCAAGAGTGGATTTTCATGGTGAAAATTCAAGTGCTAGCACACTTGCAAGCATGAAATTTGTAGGGTTTAAAATTGGGTAAATGTGATTTGAGCATGATTTGAATGAATTGTTTGTTTGAGTATGCTTATAACATGTTTAAATTCATTTTGGTTGGACTAATTTGATGAAAAATGATTTGGAATTATTTTCCCCAAACTTATTGCCTTGGCCGAATGTTTAATGGATTTTGAATCCTTGGAATTTTTGATTTTGATTCATTGGATGAGTTAAAATCATGTAGGATGATGTTAATTTGAGGTCAATTGGATTGTACTTTGAATTGAACATAAACCCTAAATTCTATATGTTGGCCGAATGTGATATGCCCTTGAATGTCTTGGTATATTTTGATTTTATGAACATTGGATGTGTATGAAATCATTCGGGAAGTTAATACGTTGTCGATTGTGTAATTAATCGGATTGAATTCAAATCGGACAAAATTACCTTCCTTGGCCGAGACTTAAAAGCATGTAAATGGGTTTGATTTTTCATTATATGTGTTTGACATGTAATAATGAATTAAGCATGATTAATTGGACTAATTTGGTGCTTCGGAAATATCGATTTAGGTCATTAATCATCGTAATACACTTTAGGTAATTAAATTGCGTAATGGATTAGTGTAATTTAATTATTTAGGCTTAAATTGGATTTGGGCTTGAATTGTTGTAATTGGGCCTTGGGCTTGATTTATCAAGTTTGGTTTAGGCCAAATGGATTGGATCCAATTGGGCCCAAAACCTTAACCATAAAGCCCAATTGCGACTAATGAACCTTAATGTTTAATTGGGCCTAATGGGCCGAAATTGATTTCTAAGGCATTTTGGGTGATTCCACTATTGGGCTTTGGTTGCCGAAGCCCATGCCTAAAGAAATTAATTGAAGCCCATTAGACTTAGAATAAATTGACGTTGGACGTTAATCGGACTTTGAGTCCCGACGCGATTGAATTTGGAATTTAAATCGTAAAAGGTTTATTAATATAAAGTGCAATATTTAATTTGGAATTGAATAGTGAATTAGTATTAAATACATGTTAAATTGGATTTAATTATGTAGTTTAATTTAATTCATGAATTCGTACTTTGAGTACTTGTTCGCAAAAACGAGTTTGACTCGATCAAAATCAAATCGTTGTTTGAACATTGGATGATCACTTAATTATCAGATTAATTAATTTGATTACATTGATTGATAGCATGCTTATGTGTGTGAATACATGGTTGTGTTGAATGAATAATGTATATCGGATGGAT
>SKCR01004468.1:0-26488 GCA_019454045.1 Zanthoxylum bungeanum | reverse complement strand
ATTAACCCCGTACCTAGGGTGTCGCAGAGTGAGTCTCCGTACCTAGAGAGCCACAAAATGTCTGAATAGTCCACAT
Organism: Zanthoxylum bungeanum; assembly: GCA_019454045.1. NCBI lineage: Eukaryota > Viridiplantae > Streptophyta > Magnoliopsida > Sapindales > Rutaceae > Zanthoxylum > Zanthoxylum bungeanum. The sequence continues at coordinate 26,412 of SKCR01004468.1, read as the reverse complement.
GTCATACCTGGCGTGTACCCCGTACCTAGGGGCGTTGCTGTGGTCTGAATGCTAATAATGATGTGGGCCTCGCCCCTAGAGTGCCATACCCGGCGTTGCCATTCTCGGCGTGTCCATTTCCCGGACTATATCTCCATTCTCGGAGTGCCATTCCCGGCAGAACTGATCTGATGTGATGTGGGCCTCGCCCTAAACTGATGCTGATGTAGGCCTCGGCCCTGGATTCATTCCAAAATATGACGATGTTGGCCTCAGCCCTGGGATTCATTCCTTGGATTCATTCCAAAATCTGACGAGGTGTGTGGGCCTCAGCCCTGGGGATTCATTCCCTGGATTCATTCCAAAATTCCGATGATGTGGGCCTCAGCCTTGAGTTGATACTGATGTGGGCCTCGCCCCAAACTGATATTGATGTGGGCCTCGCCCCCAGACTGAAACTGATGTGGGCCTTGCCCCAAAACTGATAAAATGCGGGTCTCGCCGGAAATGATGTGGCCTCGCCCCAAGCTGATACTGATGTGGGCCTCAACCCCGGGACTCATCCCCAAAGAATACTGATATGGGCCTTGCCCTCATGCTAACTCTAATGTGGGTCTCGCCCCATGCTGATACTGATATGGCCCTCGCCCCAAACGGATACTGATGTGGGCCTCGCCCCCATGCTGATACTGATATGGGCCTCAGCCCTGGGACTCATCCCCAAAACTACTACTCGTATGTTGCTGATTCTGGTTGGCTTGTCTTTGCCGCTTTCTCTTTTTCTTCTTTGAAACCTGTGAAAAACAAAACAAACACAAAAAAGAATGCAAAATATGTTACGTGTATGCATGCATGCATGAATGATTTTCATATCCCGCTGGGTTAGGTTTTCCGCCAGTTCTCCAGGGATTGCTCGGCTTTCTCTCTAGTCTCTGACCCAATATCTTGTTATGTCTCTGATTCACGATGTAGTAGACTGGTCGCCCCCAGTCTTGATTTAGCTTTCTGCTCTCTGCTGTTTTGTACTTGATCAAGATGAACCACATGGTGGGGCCTTCCATATCATCATGTTATATCACATTCTACGAAATAGTCATAATAGTTATACATATCATTGTCCTCAAAGAATGCTCAGTAATGAAACCAGAGAACCTTCCAAACACTCAATGCAACTCAAATCAAGTCTTTGAATAAATGATCTATGCCAGACTCAAAGTGTGTGTGCGCAAAGGTTCTTTTACAGCTTAATCCTTGGGTAAGCTAACTCGATGATTTCGTTTCAAAAATCGGGATCGATGGGTCAAACCAACCTAGATGTCTCAGTTAGGGGTGCAGTTGCTTTTCGTGCACAATGTGGTATGGTTTTCTTTCTTTTGTGTCTCTTCTTTTTTTTTTCAATTTGAACTTCTTTTTCTTTTCTTTTTTTTTCATTCATTATTTTTCAACACACCTACCCTTTAAGGTAGCATTTCTCCTCATGGTGGTCCTAATACTCGCCCCATGGGTAGCTTCACGCTTATCGGTTATAGGTGGTTCAATTCTTTTCTTTAGAGACTTTTCTTTCATGTTCAAAACATACCACACATCATAAATAAGCAAATCAAGATAGACATCTAAGCAAACGGTCATTCACCGACCTACAATTTTCGCAACTAGTCACTTTGCTAACTACTCAGGTTTCCACTGTTAAGAACCATAATCAAGTGTTTACGAGTCTAACATAGATCAATCACTCAAAGCATTAGATAAAAGCACGTCAAGGGTTTTATCGTTCTAAAGTTTCACTCTAAGCAGTCAATTTCATCATCGGACTATGTCTAACTATCAAGGACACATTTTTTTTCTCTCTTTTTTTTATTTTGTCTTTTTCTTACTTTTTTTTCTCTTTTTTTTCTTTCTTTTTTTCTTCTTTTTTTTTTCTTCTTTTTTTTCTTTTTTTTTTTCTTTTTTTTTTCTTTTTTTTTTCTTTTTTTTTTGAAGGCCCCTCATGGTTTTCTGTTGGACATTATGACCCATAGCGTCACTATTTGCACAGATCATTGTGTTGTTGTAGCAAATTAACTATGTGACAAAGAAATTGCACTCTCATCATTTGTGATTAGATCACCATAGATATATAAATGAAGAGAGGTCCCTATGATTAGTACCTGGACTGAGAATGATATGAGACAGTATCAGTCCCCGAAGGTTTAATCATTAAATATCCCTAGCCGTAGTATTATCGAGACTGGACATCGATAATGCGGAATAGGCTAGTATTGCACTTGTGCGCGTTTGTGAGGGCACAACGGCATAGTTCTCATATATATAAGTATTGGATACTTATGCAAGTGCGATAGGAGGTCGTGTTTCACCGATGGTACGGGAAACAGCTTCGCTCTGGATAGACCCCTCGGAATCCCATTGGTATTATGACTATGTGTCTATGGGAGGCCGAAATCGAGGTAGGTGTGTATAGTCTTAACCTGAGACTTGCATCGCTAATACTTACGATAATCGATAAACTTTGGTCTTGGTGGTAGGGGGGCTTTAACCGGTTCTGTGTACACCACTTCTGGGTTTATCAGAGAGTCGTAGTGTATTGGGTGTGATGTCAAGATGGAAGTATCACTTCAGTCATTTGGAGATGATGTCACGCAAGATACGGTACTAGTGCTCTTGAGTGTTGCGCAACCAATCGGGATATTGTGACCAGGTCATGTATATCCGATTATAGAGACTATGTTACCAGACATCCGACATGTGTTTCGGACGGGGCAGACACTTATCCAGCCCCAGCCCTAGCACGTGATTATCCGATACTGGGCCGATATACACAATACTACGGGTATACTACGCTTGATACAGATCTTAATATTCTTATGAGAATATGTCCAGAGAATTGGGAAGACTTGGTGCTTTGCTAGGAGTCGACCTTGTCTCGTAAATCGGTAGAACGTAGTACTTGGTACGTACGTGATTCGGGTACACCGACGACCGTATTTACTGCCAACATATCCGGGGATCTCATGGGTCGCTTCCCAAAGATTCACCGATGACGTATGACTCGCACTTATATTAATCTGGGATTAATATGATGAGAGAGAGAATTAATCTGGGATTAATTTCGGAGACATTTTATCTAGGATAAAATATCAATTGAAGAGAGAGAAACATTGATTTGGAATTAATCGAGGAATTAATATATTTGATATATTAAACGAAATTAGATTTCGACGCGGAATAAAATTAGATTTTAATTCGGGCGAGCGAATTAATTTAGAATTAATTCGTTAGCGACGTGAATAATAATTCCGCTGGGCGTAATTATTTAATTCTCGTCGCGACGGAAATTAGTTAATTCGGAATTAGCGAATTTGGGCCCGAAAGTGTTTGCGGACACATTCGTATTTTGAAACGGGTGGAATCCGCAAATCACATCGCGATATCTCATTACTTGACACGATAGATGATGGATGTATCTAGTCACCTTTGAGGGATGATACATTGTCCCTATTCTCAAAAGAGGAAATGAGTATATAATGGATATAAGAATTTTAAAAAAGGTGTGTGTGGTTGGGAAAGATAACCCAAATGTGTTTGAAATGAAATTGCTTTTCATTTCATGTGTATTTGATACACTTTAATAACACAAATACGTACACACACAACTCTTGACTTTCCCTCCTCTCTCTCCTCTTCTTCTTTCTCTCCCTCTCTCACGACATTTTCTGGTTTGGCAAAGGCAGTGAACTGCCGAACAAGATAAAAGAAAATGGAGGGAAGCAAGTGTGTGTTTTGTGGCAAAACAAGAGTGCTAGCACACTCCGGGTTCAATGCGAAGGTGATAAGGGAAGTATACCCATGGGCAAGGAACGTTTTGATGAAGCTTGGAGCTCGTTTTTCTTGATCTAAATGGAGCAAAACAGAAGCACAAAACCGAATCTGCAGTGAGCTGTGACAGTGGACTGCTCACGCCCAAACCAGTGAAGATTTCAGTTCGTTTTGTTGCCCAAATCGCATCTCCACCGCTCGATGTAAGTATTCCGCACTTAAATCGTTGTATTCGCTTATGATTCATGCTTGAGTTTTGATCTTGGGACCTCTAGAAACTCCATCAATGGCATCAAGAGCTTGGGTTAAAAGCATGAAAAATGTTAGGGCTAAAATTTGGGCAAACTTGAATTTGAGCATGATAAATGAAATTGGATGGATTTGTATGCTTAATTGTGTTTGTATTGAAGATTGATTATGTCAATTCAATGAAGAAAATATGATGGATCAATTTTTCCCCAAATTGCTACCTTGGCCGAAAATTGATATTGATTTTATGTCTTGGGATTTTTGATTTTTGACAATTGGAAGTGTTGGAAATCATTCGGGATGATGATTTAACGTCAATTGCGGAATCAATTGGATTGAATTCGATTTGGACGAAAAATCCCCAAATTGCCAAGTATGTCATGAAACTTTAAATTGGGTAAGAAATTAAAATGAAATGAGCATGCAATTATGAAATTGGATGATTAAGTATGCTTAATACATGTTTAATTGATGATTGGTTGGATCAATTTGGTTAAATATTGTTTGGAACAAATTTCCCCAATTTTGAAAGTATGTCATGAAACTTGAAATTGGATAAAATTGATTTGAGCATGCAATTATGAAATTGGATGATTAAGTATGCTTGAATGTATTTTAATTGATGATTGGTTGGATCAATTTGATCAAATTTGGTTTGGAACAAATTTGCCCAAAATCTTATCTTGGCCGAGAGTTATGCCCCTTTGTGTTCTTGGTGAATTTTGATTTTTGAAACATTGGATGTGTTGAAAATCATTAGGATATATTGATTTAATGTCGAATTGTTTTTAATTGGATTGAAACAAATCGGACATGTAATTAACCTCATTGCCGAGAACAAAGTGAGCATGTAATGGTTTGATTTTAATCTTAATGTGTTGGACATGTGATGATGAAATTGAGTATGATTAATTGGACTAATTTAGTGTTTTGGAAATGTTGATTTAGTTGATTAATCATGTAATGCACTTTAAGTAATTAAATTGTTAAATTGGATTTATGTAATTTAATTATTTGAGGCCTTAAATTGGATTTGGGCTTCTAATGTTGTAATTGGGCCTATTGGGCTTGATTTTATCAAGTTGGGTTTGGGGCAAATGGATTGGATCCAATTGGGCCCAAAACCTTAACCATAAAGCCCAAATGCACATCTAATGGACCTTTGTAATTTAATTGGGCCTAATGGGCCAAAATTAATTTAAAGGCTTATGGGGTAAATCCCGGATTGGACTTTGGTTGCGGGTTTGACCCGAGTTGACCAAAAGACCACGCCTTAAGAAATTAATTAAAAGCCCATTAGACTTTAATTAAATTAATATTGGATATTAATCGGGCTTTGAGACCCGTAGCGATTAAATTTGGAATTTAAGTCGAAAAAGGTTTATTAATAAAGTGTGATATTTAAGTTGGAATTAAATAGTGAATTAGAATTAATACAAATGAATTGGATTTAATTGTGTAGTTTAATTTAATTCGGGAATTCGTACTTTAAGTACTTATCCGCAAAAACGAGTTTGACTCGAACAAAATCAAATCGTTGTTTGAACATTGGATGATCACATAATTATCAGATTAATTAATTTGATTAGATTGATTGATAGCATGCTTATATGAGTGAATACATGGTTGTGATGCATGAATAATGTATATCGGATGGATATTAGATGGGTTGGGCGATTTTGGAAATTGTAATAAATTTGATTTATTAAATTGGACCTGCGTGTCCAGCCTTATCTCCTATTTCTTTGTATTCTCTTCTCACCTATTCCCCTCCATGTAAAAGAGGTTTCTTTAGAAGTGTAGTGTAACGGGTAGAAGTAATACAAGTGCTAGCGGGAGAGAGAAAGTGAGAGATTTGATCTAGGATCAATGTAAAATATCCATCCGCATATCATTATTATTTTATTTCATACTCGCTTTATTATGTGTTTAGAATGCATGCTTAAGGGTGTATGATGATGAGACCTTAACAAAGATAATTAAATTGGTAGCCAATTTGCACGCGAATAACCCTCGTTAAATATCATGCGTTTTTCCTTCCATTGAGTGATTCTTACTCAAGATCCGAGATTGGCAGGGGTTGTTGGCCAAAGTCAAGCCCTTGTCCATCAAAGATGTGTTTTAATCACGAGGCTTTGTTCCATATCGGTGTCGTGTCCAAGTTGTGGTTTGTTGGCCAAAGTCAAGACCACTTCTTGTCCATTGACATTGATTACGAAGCTTCCATGTCAATGGGTCCGCGCTTGACTGGGATCATTAGGTTTGTTGTGCCAAAGCCAAGGCCTAGTTGATTCAGAGGAAAAAGGTTAGGGTATACATTCGATGTATAGGCATATATAAGATATATGTTTGGGACTTGGATGTCCACCTACTGGATCTAGGAGTTGGATGAGATCCAATTGATCTTCGAGATCTACCTAGTTAATTATCATACAATGTTGGCCAAAGTCAAGATTGTGTGATATTTAACGGGATCCTAACCCACTAGGAAACACGGTTTCCCGAGTACTCGACAGAGGGTTAGAAGCTCGACGAAAAATAGTGGGAGGCAAGTATTGAATTTGCAACATTCGTTCGAATACTCGCTAAACACGCTCATTTTATTTTATTTCGTCATTAGATTAAATGTTAGTTAGACTAATATTTAAATTGTTGTTTTAATAAACAGTTGGACTGTATTATACTTGATTATATATAATTGGATTATATTAATCAATATATTTGAATTAATTAATTTCAGTTTACAGTTGATTTTATAATTGGATTATAGTAATCAATGTAATTGAGGTTAATTAATTTGGATTATATTTGATTATATAGTTGGACTATTATAATCATTATAATAATATAGTACCATTAATCGTTGATTAAATAGTTGGACTATTGTAATCAAGATAAGAAATTGAAAAGTTGGATATTTAAAATATAATCTGGGATTAAAATATTTTAAATGATTTAATTTTCAAATGGGAATAAATAATAGGTTACTTATTTGATAAAATAACTTATTATACCTTAAGCCCAAAATTAAGCAATATAAGTAGAGCATAAAATCTTTGGAAGATTCATGTGATGATGACTTTAATGCTTAATTTAATATACTTGTTATAAATCTAATTTGGATTTAAGAAGTATTAAAATTGCAATTTATAATTCTTGGAGAATTAATTGACAATTCATGTAAAGTCAAAGTTTGCAATTGGGCATGTAGCACGAGGTGCACATCCTTTCAATATTCTAAAAACCCAAGGCTTGGCCTAAGGTTCCTAAATATTAAAAATTGAAAAGGATAATTGACATATCCCAAAGTGACTACCATTTGGATATGGAAGACACGAAGGAATTAAAGAAAGGGCGTGGCTCTAACTTTAAATATATTTGTCTTAGTTATGTTCACAGCTAGTATTGAAATCAGATTTTAAATACTTAGTGTGGTACATAAAATATATGTATTGATATTCAGAATCTGCTTTGAGCAGGATACTGACTTCAAGCTGAGATTCCTCTGCGAATCGGAAACGGGACGAAAGTCGCTGTTTCGACCGTAGATACCTAAGTTTAGGAACTAACCTGGGGTGTGTACTTAAATTAGGAACTGTTATAATGTAACTAGTTTGACTAGAGACATTATCTCTTTATCAGTGTTTAATCCGTTGCGGATAAAACCTTTATATTATAGAACACTGAGTGTTTTATTATATAAAGATGATACTGAGATAAATACATTAGATGTAAATAACATAATTTATATTTTCAATATAAACAAAAAAAATCTCAAACATATAAATGACAAATAAATAGCTCAAATTGATTTGATCAATAGAGACTTATTTATGGTATTGTTGTCTAGGACACAATTAAACGAGACATGTCAGTTAGACGGTGTGTCCGAACAAAAACCGAATTTTGTTGGACATGATAAGGTTTATCACGAGTCGCTCTGAGCTATCATTTCCTTCAAACAGGATATGTATTAACAGTGCAAAACTTATTTAGAATAAGGTTCCATATAAATCTGTTTGACAGATATCATATAGGATATGAACAGGAAAGAAGCGAGGTTCTCATTCCTGATAATTTGGGTATGCTAGGCATAACGTTTGGATGATACCAAACTAAGGACCCAAATTGGATAAGTGCCAATATGGTTATCCTAAGGGAAACCATAAGTATAGTACTTATAAATCTCACATGAGAACAATGTGATTGTTGCTCACCATGCGGTTTTTCTGAGAGGAATACCGATATGCAGTGGTCAGTGGGAGGATAGTGATACTCGATGAAAATCGGAGTAATACTATTCAAGGCACGAAGTCCATAATGGAACACAGATAATTCATCAAGGATGAAACTATACCATTAATCTTCGAATACACAAGAACAAAGGAGTGATACGAGGTGGGTATCGACTCCCTATTATGACAAAGTGTCATGAGTCGAAAATGGATTCCATGTTTAACAACTATTTTGGATACTAGTTGTTGTACCACAAGGCATTGTGCCTATGGTACATTAAACGTCTTCAAGGAAGACATACATGGAAGGCAACATACCAACGTACAAAGCTGGGCTTTTGACGGAAAGGTATCGTTATCAACATTGTGTTAATAACGGTTCAACCTTTTAACTGTTGCCATGGTAAATCCATTTTGAAGATGCTTGTTGATAACTGTATATTTCATTTATGAAATATGTCAGTTGCAGATCAAAATCGCTTTCCTGAAAAGGAAACCTTTTGGAGAATGTTTATAACATTCTGACGATTTTGTATAACCGACAAACAAGGTTTACCGGTTATTCGATCCATGTTTGGATTGTAGCAAGCATAAGGTTCTTGGAACTGTCGTTTTGAAATAATCATAATGATTTATGATTTAATTCAAAAACGAAATAATTCTTGTGTATATAAGGAGGTTAGTGGGAGATTGCACTAACAGTGAAATTCCCATAAAGCAATGGTGAAAGCTTGGCTTTCATAGAAATTCTCCGTAGAATTCTAGGGAGTAACAACCTTTATTCAAGGAATAAAGATCTACTGGGATAGATTTGGAGTTGTTAACACTCTCTGGGAAATTGTACATTAAAATGTACTTGTATTGGTGTCTCATACGCTTCGAGCATATGGAGTCACAATCGGGTCAATCCAAGTGATAGTCACTGGATTGAAGTTAAGAACATCTGTTAGTATCTTAGAGAACTAAAGATGTTGTCTTAAACTATGGAGAAGGAGAACTTGAAGTGACTGGGATCACTACTGCAAGTTTCCAAACAATTAAATACTACGGTACTATAAAGTTTGAACACTGGGACAGTGAGCTGGAAATCTTCTGAGCAAGATAACTGTTGCCGAATTAACAACAAATGCGGATTATTGCTGCAGCTGAGGCAGCAATAGAAGCCATTTGGATCGATAATAAATCTAATTAGATTAGATATAGTTCTTTTAGCAGCTGAGCTAGGCGTCAGCACAAGCTAAGGAATTAAAGGTCTCATCGACGATCCAGATATATACTTCTATATCATCTGATTCGTTCGGATCATACATCGTGGCGATGTGATGATCGTATAAATCACGTCAAACGATAACAAACAAATCCGCTGACGAAAACCTTTCCTCAGCAATTTGAGCGAACCGTACATAGTTCAGGTGTAGGACACTTGAGTGACTCGCTACGTGCCAAGTGGGAGATTGTTGGACATTATGACCCATAGCGTCACTATTTGCACAGATCATTGTGTTGTTGTAGCAAATTAACTATGTGACAAAGAAATTGCACTCTCATCATTTGTGATTAGATCACCATAGATATATAAATGAAGAGAGGTCCCTATGATTAGTACCTGGACTGAGAATGATATGAGACAGTATCAGTCCCCGAAGGTTTAATCATTAAATATCCCTAGCCGTAGTATTATCGAGACTGGACATCGATAATGCGGAATAGGCTAGTATTGCACTTGTGCGCGTTTGTGAGGGCACAACGGCATAGTTCTCATATATATAAGTATTGGATACTTATGCAAGTGCGATAGGAGGTCGTGTTTCACCGATGGTACGGGAAACAGCTTCGCTCTGGATAGACCCCTCGGAATCCCATTGGTATTATGACTATGTGTCTATGGGAGGCCGAAATCGAGGTAGGTGTGTATAGTCTTAACCTGAGACTTGCATCGCTAATACTTACGATAATCGATAAACTTTGGTCTTGGTGGTAGGGGGGCTTTTAACCGGTTCTGTGTACACCACTTCTGGGTTTATCAGAGAGTCGTAGTGTATTGGGTGTGATGTCAAGATGGAAGTATCACTTCAGTCATTGGAGATGATGTCACGCAAGATACGGTACTAGTGCTCTTGAGTGTTGCGCAACCATCGGGATATTGTGACCAGGTCATGTATATCCGATTATAGAGACTATGTTACCAGACATCCGACATGTGTTTCGGACGGGGCAGACACTTATCCAGCCCCAGCCCTAGCACGTGATTATCCGATACTGGGCCGATATACACAATACTACGGTATACTACGCTTGATACAGATCTTAATATTCTTATGAGAATATGTCCGGAGAATTGGGAAGACTTGGTGCTTTGCTAGGAGTCGACCTTGTCTCGTAAATCGGTAGAACGTAGTACTTGGTACGTACGTGATTCGGGTACACCGACGACCGTATTTACTGCCAACATATCCGGGGATCTCATGGGTCGCTTCCCAAAGATTCACCGATGACGTATGACTCGCACTTATATTAATCTGGGATTAATATGATGAGAGAGAGAATTAATCTGGGATTAATTTCGGAGACATTTTATCTAGGATAAAATATCAATTGAAGAGAGAGAAACATTGATTTGGAATTAATCGAGGAATTAATATATTTGATATATTAAACGAAATTAGATTTCGACGCGGAATAAAATTAGATTTTAATTCGGGCGAGCGAATTAATTAGAATTAATTCGTTAGCGACGTGAATAATAATTCCGCTGGGCGTAATTATTTAATTCTCGTCGCGACGGAAATTAGTTAATTCGGAATTAGCGAATTTGGGCCCGAAAGTGTTTGCGGACACATTCGTATTTTGAAACGGGTGGAATCCGCAAATCACATCGCGATATCTCATTACTTGACACGAATAGATGATGGATGTATCTAGTCACCTTTGAGGGATGATACATTGTCCCTATTCTCAAAGAGAGGTAATGATGGCATATAATGAATTTTAAAAAAGGTGATGTGTGTGGTTGGGAAAGATAACCCAAATGTGTTTGAAATGAAATTGCTTTTCATTTCATGTGTATTTGATACACTTTAATAACACAAAATACGTACACACACAACTCTTGACTTTCCCTCCTCTCTCTCCTCTTCTTCTCTCCCTCTCTCACGACATTTTCTGGTTTGGCAAAGGCAGTGAACTGCCGAACAAGATAAAAGAAAATGGAGGGAAGCAAGTGTGTTTTGTGGCAAAACAAGAGTGCTAGCACACTCCGGGTTCAATGCGAAGGTGATAAGGGAAGTATACCCATGGGCAAGGAACGTTTTGATGAAGCTTGGAGCTCGTTTTTCTTGATCTAAATGGAGCAAAACAGAAGCACAAAACCGAATCTGCAGTGAGCTGTGACAGTGGACTGCTCACGCCCAAACCAGTGTGAAGATTTAGTTCGTTTTGTTGCCCAAATCGCATCTCCACCGCTCGATGTAAGTATTCCGCACTTAAATCGTTGTATTCGCTTATGATTCATGCTTGAGTTTTGATCTTGGGACCTCTAGAAACTCCATCAATGGCATCAAGAGCTGGGTTAAAAAGCATGAAAAATGTTAGGGCTAAAATTTGGGGCAAACTTGAATTTGAGCATGATAAATGAAATTGGATGGATTTGTATGCTTAATTGTGTTTGTATTGAAGATTGATTATGTCAATTTGAAGAAAATAGATTGGATCAATTTTTCCCCAAATTGCTACCTTGGCCGAAAATTGATATTGATTTTATGTCTTGGGATTTTTGATTTTGACAATTGGAAGTGTTGGAATCATTCGGGATGATGATTTAACGTCAATTGCGGAATCAATTGGATTGAATTCGATTGGACGAAAAATCCCCAAATTGCCAAGTATGTCATGAAACTTTAAATTGGGTAAAATGAAATGAGCATGCAATTATGAAATTGGATGATTAAGTATGCTTAATACATGTTTAATTGATGATTGGTTGGATCAATTTGGTTAAATATTGTTTGGAACAATTTCCCCAATTTTGAAAGTATGTCATGAAACTTGAAATTGGATAAAATTGATTTGAGCATGCAATTATGAAATTGGATGATTAAGTATGCTTGAATGTATTTTAATTGATGATTGGTGGATCAATTTGATCAAATTTGGTTTGGAACAAATTTGCCCAAAATCTTATCTTGGCCGAGAGTTATGCCCCTTTGTGTTCTTGGTGAATTTGATTTTTTGGAAACATTGGATGTGTTGAAAATCATTAGGATATATTGATTTAATGTCGAATTGTTTTTAATTGGATTGAAACAAATCGGACATGTAATTAACCTCATTGCCGAGAACAAGTAGTGAGCATGTAATGGGTTTGATTTTAATCTTAATGTGTTGGACATGTGATGATGAAATTGAGTATGATTAATTGGACTAATTTAGTGTTTTGGAAATGTTGATTTAGTTGATTAATCATGTAATGCACTTTAAGTAATTAATTGTTAAATTGGATTTATGTAATTTAATTATTTGAGGCCTTAAATTGGATTTGGGCTTCTAATGTTGTAATTGGGCCTATTGGGCTTGATTTTATCAAGTTGGGTTGGGGCAAATGGATTGGGATCCAATTGGGCCCAAAACCTTAACCATAAAGCCCAAATGCATCTAATGGACCTTTGTAATTTAATTGGGCCTAATGGGCCAAAAATTAATTTAAGGCTTATGGGGTAAATCCCGGATTGGACTTTGGTTGCGGGTTTGACCCGAGTTGACCAAAAGACCACGCCTTAAGAAATTAATTAAAAGCCCATTAGACTTTATTAAATTAATATTGGATATTAATCGGGCTTTGAGACCCGTAGCGATTAAATTTGGAATTTAAGTCGAAAAAGGTTTATTAATAAAGTGTGATATTAAGTTGGAATTAAATAGTGAATTAGAATTAAATACAAATTGAATTGGATTTAATTGTGTAGTTTAATTAATTCGGGAATTCGTACTTTAAGTACTTATCCGCAAAAACGAGTTTGACTCGAACAAAATCAAATCGTTGTTTGAACATTGGATGATCACATAATTATCAGATTAATTAATTTGATTAGATGATTGATAGCATGCTTATATGAGTGAATACATGGTTGTGATGCATGAATAATGTATATCGGATGGATATTAGATGGGTTGGGCGATTTTGGAAATTGTAATAAATTTGATTTATTAAATTGGACCTGCGTGTCCAGCCTTATCTCCTATTTCTTTGTATTCTCTTCGAACCATTACCTAGCCTTAACAATGCCTTTGATTACACCCCTTTCAACTCACTATAGAAATGATTAATTAAAGCACAAATTATACACATCACAAGACATGATTTCGGGGCCGATTCTCTATATCCCCAGTGGAGTCGCCAAACTGTAGACAACAGAACCTGGGCGACGCTGTTCTAGGCTCGCGGCCTAGTTGGGAATACGAAATAACATGGAGTCGCCACCCGGTGTGAACCGGGACAAAGATTTAAGGCCGCACTCACCCCTCGCAAGGGAAGACCTCAAACCGTTGGGTTCGGAATGGTCCTTTACTTATGTCACTTGTGATGATATGATTTGTGCAATAATCAACCGAGTCTACTCAATAATCATGCTCAAGGGTACTTAGATCTAACATGCTTTCATCCAAACAACTCCACGCAATATAACACAACGAGCATATTGAACCATTAAACCAAAGTAAACAAATAAACTAATTAAACATAAATATAAACTAAACGAAAAAATCATGCATAAAGAATGAAGAAACAACATGCCTAAATAACACAATCATGCTTTCAAAATTAAATAACAAGACTAAATTAAATCATGCTTAAAATAATAAATAAACGGCCTAGAACTATGACATGCTCAAAAAATACAAATTTGGATGAGACGAGATACGTGTATCTTAAGTGGTACGTGGCATTGTATCCGAGTGCAGACCATACTACCGTCCATTCGGAATCGGCTATGGAATTTACGTCCGGGTTTCCATCCGATATACCACAAAAAGGGAACACATATCCCGCTCATCCAACAATCATATCATGCCTCAAACGACTCTCATGCAATATATTTTTAAAATAAATAAAATAAAATGAAAGATATAAATAAAAAGGTACCCTCAGGTCTAACCTCTTTTGTCGTCTCACGAAAGCGCGTTACACGGCCGTCGGAAGGGTTGTTGCTCCGCAACTTTTCTGGTTCACTAATCCAACGTCTTTCCTCGCTGTTTCGCTGTTCGGGCTGCTGTTTTCACCCGTTTCACTGCTGTTTGTGTTATATTTTCTGGTCACTATTTTTTGGTAATTAGGGGACTGTTTTGGGCAGTTTTAGGTTCAGTTGTGGGGGTTTCTTTGGACTGTTTAAGGCTTGCGTGAGGCAGTGTGTGTGTTGATAATTGACGTGTGTTGTGCTGTGGTGGTGAATATGTGTTGAGGAATCTGTGGGGCTGATGAAGGCTAGGCGTGAGAAGGCTTGTGCGTGGGCAGGTGGCTTTCGTGAAGGGCAGGCTTGTGAAGTGTGTGAAGGTGTTGGTGTGAGAAGGCTTATGCGTGGGGTGATGGCGAAGGTTAGTGAGGCAATGTGTGTTGTGGTTGAGGAGGCAGGTGGCGTGTTGAAGGCTTGTGAGAGGCAGGTGGCGTGTTGGATGAGGGCTGTGAAGGCTTTATCCATTGAAGGTGGGTGCGTGAAGTCTTAAGTGAAGGCAGGTGCGTGCATTGACATGATGATGCCTGGTGGCTGTGCGTGGGACTGGCAACGTGGGGTTTGAGTGTGAATGGCCAGTGAGGGGCCGTGTGTGTGTGTACGTGGACTTATGCCTGTAGTGGGTGAGTTGCGTGCTGTGATTAGCGGTGTGGGTGTGAGGTTCTGTTTGGTAGGTAAACTGCGGTGAGGGTTGCGTGTGGCGAGCTGGTTTGTTTTGTTGCTTTCGAACGATTGTTGCTTTGAAAGGTGGTTGCTTTATTTTGAGGCCAGTTTGTAGGGATTTTGGTCACGGCAATGGAGGGTTTTTGTTGTGGAATTATGTGTATCAGCCAGCCAGCCAGCCAGCCAGGGTTTAGATGTGTGGGTTAATGGTTCTTTTTATAGGCCAAGGGGGGGATTACCTTGTTGGGGAAGGAATAGGATTTGTGTATTAATTGGGGATATCTTTTAATTTAGTATGTGATAAGGAAATCTTTTAATTAAGGGAAGTGATTTGATTTATTCTTTTTAGTTAAGGATATGATTTATTTAAATGGTAGGTGATTTAATTAAATTAGGAATGTGTTTATTTAAATTAGGAATTTAATTTAATTAGATTTTAATTTAATTTCAAGTTTATTTAATTGGTGAATGTGATTTAATTTAATTGGTTTTAATTTAATTAGTGACAAGTTTTAAATGTTTTTTTAATATTTAATGTGATTTAATGGGTTTGGTGTGTTTTTAAAACAGAGGTCCAACAAGCGAACCGCGAAGCGAAACAAGCGAGTTAAATCTGACAAAATGCTAATTCCAACTTTACCCTTCCAACGTCCGTTTCCCGCGGCTTTCACAACTAAAGAGGTAGTGTCTCCATACGAGACTCATCATCGGGCTGATATGCAAAAATGCAATGCCTACACGAAGTATATATCTGGATCGTTGATGAGGACCATTAATTCTTTAGCCTGTGCTGACACATAGCTCAGCCGCTAACAGAACTATATCTAATCTAATTAGATTTATTATCGACCCAAATGGCTTCTATTGCTGCCTCAGCTGCAGCAATAATCTGTATTGTTTGTTTATATGGTAACAGTATCTTGCTTGGAAGATTTTCAGCTCACTGTTCCGGTATTCAAACTTTATAGTACCATTTGCGACTTATAGTCGTCTTTATCGGTTTGGAAACTTGCTACAGCGATCCCAGTCACTTCAAGTTCTCCATCTCCACAGAATAAGACAGCATCCTTAGTCTCTAAGATACTACGGATGTTCTTAACTTCAATCCAGTGACTATCACTGGATTGGTCTGATTGTGACTCCATATGCTCAAAGCGTATGAGACACCAGGTCACGTACATTTTAAATGTACAATTTCTCAGAGAGTGTTAACAACTTTAAATCTATCCCAATAGATCTTTATTCCTAGAATAAATGTTGTTACTCCTAAGAGTTCTACGGAGAATTATCTCGAAAGCCAAGCTTTCACCGATTGTTTTATGGTAATATCATTTCCAAGAAATGAAATATATTATCATTATTTTATACAGGACATTCATTGTCAGTGCGCTCCCACTAACCTCCTTATATACACAAGAATTATTTTCTGTGAATTAAATCAAAACCATTATGATTACATCAAAACGTCAGCTCCAAGAACCTTATGCTTGCTTCAATCCAAACATGGATCGAACAACCCGCAAACCTAGTTTGATGGTTTAGGTACAACAAAATCGTCAGGATGTTATAAACATCCTCCAAAAGGTTTCTGTTTAAGGAAAGCGATTTTGATCTTTAACTGACACATTTCATAAATGTACAATTTCAGCAAGCATTATCCAAATGGATTTACCGTGGCAACATGTAAAAGGTTGAACCGTAATCAACACAATGTTGATAACGATACCTTTTCGCTAAAAGCCTAGCTTTTTACGTTGGTATGTTGACATCCATGTATGTCTTCCATGAAGACTTTTAAGTACCAATAGGCACAATGCCTTACGGTACATCAACTAGTGTCTAAACATAGTTGGTATACATGGAATCCACTTTGGACTCATGGCACTTTGCCATAAAAGGGAGTCGATACCTTGTATCATTTCCTCAAACGTAGTCGGTTGGTCTACCTCAACAAGATTGACATCTTTATGAGGTGAGATCAGAAACCCATACCCCAGGTTGTTTTCTGATTCTCTTTGATCTACGCAGTTCTTGTGTATTCGAAGATTAATGGTAATAGTTTTCCTGATGAACTATTTGTGTTCCATTAAGATTTGGTGCCTTGAACAGTATTACTCCGAATTTCATCGAGTATACCATCCTCCCACTTACCACTGCATATCGGTATTCCTCTTAGGAAAACCGCATGGTGAGCAACAATAACATTGTTCTCTCGTGAGATGTATAAGTACTATATTTATGGTCTCCCTAGGATGACCTACAATTGGCACTTATCCTATTTGGGTTTTAGTTTGGTATTATCCAAACATATGCCTAGCATACCCAAATCATCAGGAATGAGAAACTCGGTTTCTTTCCCGTTCATATCTAATATGATATCTGTCAAACAGATTATTATGGAACCTTATTCAAAATAAGTTCTTGCACTGTTAATGCGTATCCGTTGAAGGAAATGGTAGCTCAGAGCGACTCATGATTAGCCTATCTTGTCTAACAAAATTCGGTTTCTCCGTACGGACACACAGTCAAACTGACATGTCTCGGGAGGAGTCCTCATTGAAAGAATACTATACTCTTCCACGTATGTTTGAAACTTACTGCTTAAGTATTTTCCATTACGGTCTTACCGCGACGGTTTAATACTTTAGACGATCTGTTTGTCTACTTGTGTCGAAACTCTAAAAGTTATCGATTTGTGTTCTTCAAAAGAAACACATAACCATAACGTGATGCCACATCCGTTAAGGTCACGAAATATTCATATTCACATCTAGCATTGCTAGATATGGGCCCACTTACTTCACTATGAATAGGGCTAACAGATCGGTGGCACTAGCACTTTTACCAAGTAAATAGTGTTTTAGGCACTTTGCCCAATAAACTAGATTCGTAGACTTTATTTGAATAGAATCAAATTAGTCCTAGTACCCACTCTTCGAAAGTGTGGATATACGAGTCTTGTTTGATTGTGTCCCAGACAACAATGCCACAATAGTTTCTTAACTGATCAAATCAGTTTGAGCTATTTATTTGTCATGTTTTATATTAAGATATTATTTATATTCAAAATATAAATCATGTTACTCACATCTAATGTGTTTATCTTAATATCATTCTTTATATAATGAAACACTTTAGTGTTCTAGAATATAAAGGTCTATCCGCAACGGATTAAACACTGATATAAAGATAATGTTTCTAGTCAAACTAGTTACATTATAACAGTTCCTAATTTAAGTATATACCCAAAAGGTAGTTCCTAAACTTAGGAATCTATGGTCGAAACAGCGACTTTCGTCCCGTTTCCGATTCGCAGATTAATCTCAGCTTGAAGTCAGTATCCTGCTCATAGCAGATTCTGAACATCAATCCATATATTTTATGTACCATACTAAGTATTTTAAAATCCAATTTTAATACTAGTAATAGACATAATATTGACAAACATTCTTAAAGTCAGAGCCTTGCCCTTTCTTTAATTCCTTCGTGTCTGCCATATCCAAACGGCAGTCACTTTAGGATATGTCATTTATCTTCCCAGAAGATAATAATGATTTTGCCTTTGCCCTTTCAAATATTGAAGTATGGTGCGCCTTGCGCCATTTACCTAATTGCAAAGTTTGACTTTATCTCCTCGAGAATAGTCTTTAACCCTCCAAGAGTTATTTATTGCAATTTTAATACTTCTTAAATCTAAACATAGATTTATGACAAGTATATCGAATTAAGCACTTAAGTTATCATCACATAAATCTTCCAAAGATTATGCTCTATTATTGCTTAATTCTTGGCTTAGGCATAATAGGTTATTTTATCAAATAAAGTAACTTATTATTTATTTCCAGGACCATCCTGACATTATTCCCAATTTGAAAATATAGTCGTTTAAATACATTTTCACCTAGGATTATGTTTTAAACACTAATCTTTCATTTATCTTGATTCTAATAGTCCAACTATTTAATCAACGATTTGTGGTACTATGTATTATATTGATTATTATAGTCCAACTATACAATCAAATATAATTTAAATCAATTAACCTCAATTACATTGATTACTATAATCCAATTATAAAATCAATTGTAAATTGAAATTAATTAATTCAAATATATTGATTACTATAATCTAATTATATAATCAACTATAATATAGTCCAACTGCTTATTAAAACAACAATTTAAATATTAGTCTAACTAACATTTAATCTAACGACGAATAATTTGAATGAGCGCACATGGCAAGTAATTAAACGAATATTGCAAATCTAATACTTGCCTCCCACTATTTTTCGGCGAGCCTCTAACCTCTGTCGAGTACTCGGGAAACCGTGTTTCCTAGTGGGCTAGGATCCCGTTAAATAACACACAATCTTGACTTTGGCCAACAAATTGTATGATATTTAACTAGGTAGATCTCAAATATCAATTGGATCCAATCCAATTCCTAGATCCAGTAGGCGGATATCCAAATCCTAAACATATATCTTATATATGCCAATACATCCAATGTATTACCTAACCTTTTTCCTCTGAATCAACTAAGCCTTGGCTTTGGCACAACAAACCTAGTGATCCCAGTCAAGCATGACCCATTGACCATGGAAAGCTTCGTAATCAATGTCGATGGACAAGAAGTGGTCTTGACTTTGGCCAACAAACCACAACTTGGACAAGACACCAATATAGAACAAAACTCTCGTGATTCAAACACATCTTCGACGGACAAAGGGCTTGACTTTGGCCAACAACCCAATGCCAGTCTCGGATCTTGAGTAAGAATCACTCAATGGAAGGAAAAACGCATGATATTTTATGAGGGTTTTTCGCGTGCAAATTGGCTACCAATTTATTATCTTTGTTTAGGTCTCATACACCCTTAAACATGCATTCTAAACACATAATAAAGCGCATATGAAAATAAATAATAATGATATGTGGATGGATACTTAACACATTGATCCTAGATCAAATCTCTCCATTTCTCTCTCAAACTAGCACTTGTATTATTTTCTACCCGTTACATTACACTACTAAAGAAACCTCATTTACATTGAGGGGAATAGGTGAGAAGAGAATACAAAGAGAATAGAGGTGATAAGGCTGGACACGCAGGTCCAATTTAATAAATTGAATTTATTACAACAATTTCCAAAATTGCCCCCACCCGACTAATATCCATCCGATATACATTATTCATTCATCACAACCATGTATTCACACAAGCATGTTATCAATCAATCTAATCAAATTAATTAATCTGATAATTAGTGATCATCCAATGTTCAACAACGATTTGATTTTGCGCGAGTCAACTCGTTTTTGTGAATAAGTACTCAAGTACGAATCCTCGAATTAAATTAAACTACAACATTAAATCCAATTTAATATGTATTTAATATACTAATTCACTATTTTAATTCCAAATTAATATTACACTTTATTAATAAACCTTTTACGACTTAAATTCCAAATTTAATCGTTACGGGTCTCAAAGCCCGATTAACGTCCAACGTCAATTTAATTCAAGTCCAATGGGCTTTCAATTAATTTCTTTAAGGCATGGGCTTTCGGCAACCAAAGCCAATCAGGAGTAACCCATAAGCCCATAAATCAATTTCGGCCCATTAGAGGGCCAATTAAACTTTAAAGGTTCATAAGTTGCATTTTGGGCTTTATGGAAGCAGTTTTGGCCCAATTGGATCCAATCCCATTTGCCTAAACCCAACACTTTGTACAACAAAGCCCAATAAGCCCATTACAACTTTAAAGCCCAAATCCAAATCCAATTAAGGCCCAATAATTAAATTACCAAATTCCAAATTTCCAATTTAATTACCAAAGTGTATTACATGATTAATTAACCAAATCAATATTTCCAAAACATCATTTTGTCCAATTAATCATGCTTTTATCATCATCACATGTCCAACATACTTTGATGAAAAATCAAACCCATTAACCATGCTACATGTCTCGGCCAAGGGAGTTATTTCATGTCCAATTCGATTTCAATCTAATTAATCACAATCGACCTAAATTAACATCCCGAATGATTTCCAATACATCCAAAGATCAAAATCAAAAAACACCAAACATTAGGGCATCAGGTTGCATTCGGCCAAGGTAAGTTTTTGGGATTTTTTTGTTCAATTCAAAATTCAATCCAATTAATTTCAAATTAACATTATCCATCATGATTCCAACTTATCCAATGAATCAAAATCAAAAAATTCCAAGAATTCCAAAACCCTACTATATTCGGCCAAGGCAACATATTTGGGGAAAAATTGTTCCAAACTCATTTTCAACAAATTGATCCAATCAATCTTTAATTAAACATGAATTAAGCATACTCAAACATCCAATTTATTCAAATCATGCTCAAATACAAAATACCCAATTTTAAGCCCTAAAAATTTCATGCTTGAACCTAGGCTCTTGATGCCATTGTTGGTTTTCTATTTAGGTCCCAAGATCATCACAAGCATGAAAATAATGTGTGAATACATCAAAGGAGATAGCGGAATACTCACATCGATCGGTTGAGACGATTGAAGAGGCAACAAAACAATTTTCT
This sequence comes from Zanthoxylum bungeanum, assembly GCA_019454045.1. Classification (NCBI taxonomy): domain Eukaryota; kingdom Viridiplantae; phylum Streptophyta; class Magnoliopsida; order Sapindales; family Rutaceae; genus Zanthoxylum; species Zanthoxylum bungeanum. Next base: position 4,673 of record SKCR01004468.1, on the reverse strand, counting down.
CCCCTTCAAAGTGACGCCCACACCCAAAACAGTGCAGATTTTTCTGCCACTGTTTCCATTTTGGATTTGAGATTTGGAGCTCCAAGCTTCGTCGTTTGATTCCCGGCTCGTGGGTGGTTTTCCCTAACACCTTCGTATGTCTCCTAGGAGTGTGCTAGCACTTGGATCTTGCCACCAAATCCACATATTCTTGCTTCCATGGACGCCATTTTCAGGCAGTGAGCAGCCCCTCAATGGGCGTGAGAAAGAAAGAAATGGGAGAGAGAGAGAGTTCTCTGGGGTTTTCAAATTTTCATCTAATGAATAATAATATCTCTTACCAAAAATTGTAGAGAACCCTTTGGTTATTCACTTTTTTGGTAAAACCATTTCACTTTTACCCTAAACTTGGTAGGTGTGGGTAAATGGTTTTTTCAAAAGCAAAAAAGGTAGTTGGGTGGTAGGTACACCTACCACACATGGGCCCCACATATTTGAATTCAAAAATAAATATCTCTACGAACATTTGCCGCGGCTCGGTTCCGTTTAATCTGATTAAACGAACTCTACTATCGTTAAATAATTAAATCAAATTAATTAAATTTTGATGCCTCGCAAATATATTACGAACTTCGTTTACGAATTAATTCTAAATTAATTCGTTTGTTCGCATTAAAGTCTGACTTAATTTCGTAATGAAATCCAATTCAAATTAATTATCCGATATATTAATTTTAGCCCATTCGAATAAATTAAATAGAAAAATCAAATTAACTATAAAAATTCATTTTATCGATTAATTCCAAATTAATCGTTCTCTCTCTTTAGACGATATTTTATCCCAGATAAAATATCTCCGTAATTAATCCAGATTAATTTTCTCTCTCATCGAATTAATCCCAGATTAATTAAAGTGCGAGTCATACATCATCGGTGAATCATTGGGAAGCGACCCATGAGATCCCTGGATATGTTGGCAGTAATACGGTCGTCGGACTATCTGAACACGTAAGTACCAAGTACTACGTTTTACCGATTCACAAGATAAGGTTGGCTTCTAGCAAAGCACCATGCCTACCCAATTCTCCGGAATATCCTTACAGGAATGAAGGATCTGTATCAGGCGTAGTATACATCGTATAGTGCATATCGATCTAGTATCGGATGGTCACGTGCTAGGCCTGGGGATGGAGTTGTGTCTGCCCCGTACGAAGCACATGTCGGATGTCTGGTAACTAGTCTCTATAATCGGATATACATGACCTAGTCATAATATCCCGATGGCCCGCACAGCACTTAAGAGCACTAATATCGTATCCTACGTGCATCATCTCCACTATGACTGGAGTGATACTTCCGTCTTGACATCACACACCAATACTCTACTCTAATACGATTCTCAATATACCCAGTATTGGCGTACACAGAACCGGTTAAAGCCCTGGATGACCTCACCAAAGTATATTGATTGTCGTAAGTATTAGCGGTGCAAGTCTCAGGTTAAGACCAAATACACCTACCCTGATGTCGGACTCCCATAGACACACAGTCATACTACCAATGGGATTCCGAGGGGGTCTATCCAGAGCGAAGCTGTTTCCCGTACCATCGGTGAAACACCTCCTATTACACTTGCATGAGTATCCCATACCCAAATATATGAGAACTATGTCGTGTGCCCTCACAACGCGCACAGTGCAATACTAGTCTTTTACGTATTTATCGATGTCCAATCTCGATAATACTCTGACTAGGGATATTTAATGATGTTTATCCTACGTGGACTGATACTGTCTCATATCATTCTCCGTCCAGGAACAAATCATAGGGACCTATCATCATTTATACATCTAAGGTGATCTAATCACAAATGATAAGAGAGCAATCTCCTTTGTCACATAGTTAATTTGTACAACAACACCATGATCTGTACAAATAGTGACGTTATGGGTCATAATTGTCCAACAATGAGTCCCAGGGATGAGGCCCACATTGGCATCAGTATCAATTTTGGGGATGAGTCCCAAGGTCGAGGCCCACATCAGAATCAATTTTGGGGATGAGTCCCAAGGTCGAGGCCCACATCAGAATCAGTTTGGGGATGAGTCTCAGGGTCGATGCCCATATCAGTATCAGTCTGGGGGCGAGGCCCACATCAGTATCAGTTTAGGGCCAGGCCCATGTCAGTATCAGTTTGGGGCGTGGCGCATTTCAGTATCAGTTTGGGGCGAGGCCCATATCAGTATCAGTTTGGGGCGAGGCCCATATCAGTATCAGTTTGGGGCGAGGCCCATATCAGTATCATTCTGGGGGCGAGGCCTATATCAGTATCAGTATAAGGGCGAGGCCCACATCAGCATTAGTCTGGGGGCGAAGCCCACATCAGTTTGGGGGGAGGCCCACATCAGCATCAATGTCATTTTGGGGATGAGTCCTAGGTCGAGGCCCATATCAACATCAGTATCAGCTTGGGGGCGAAGCCCACATCAGTTTGGGGGCAAGGCCCACATCAGTGTCAGTTTGGGGCGAGGGCCACATCAGTGTCAGTTTGGGGCGAGGCCCACATCAGTATCAGTTTGGGACGAGGCCCATATCAGTATCATTCTAGGGGCGAGGCCCATATCGGTATCAGTCTAAGGGCGAGGCCCACATCAACATTAATCTGGGGGGCGAAGCCCACATCAGTTTGGGGACGAGGCCCACATTAGTATTAGTTTGGGGATGAGTCCCGGGGTCAAGGCCCACATCAGCATCAGTGTCAGTTTTTGGGATGAGTCCCAGGGTCGAGGCCCATATCAACATCAGTATCAGCTTGGGGGTGAAGCCCACATCAGTTTGGGGGCGAGGCCCACATCAGTGTCAGTTTGGGGCGAGGCCCACATCAGTGCCAGTTTGGGGTGAGGCCCACATCAGTGTCAGTCTGGGACGAGGCCCACATCAGTTTGCGGGCGAGGCCCACGTCAGCATCAGTTTGTGGCGAGGCCCACATTAGTGTCAGTTTGGGGCGAGGCCCATATCAGTTTGGGGCGAGGCCCACATTAGTCAGTTTAGGGCGAAGCCCATATCAGTTTGGGGCGAGGCCCACATCAGAATCAGTTTGGGGTGAGGCCCACATCAACATCAGTCTGGGGGCGAGGCCCACATCAGAATCAGTTTTGAGGGCGAGGCCCACATCAGTACCATTTTAGGGTCGAAGACCCATAAGAATATTTCTGGAGAATTGGGTAGGCATGGCGTTTTGCTAGAGGCTAACCTTGTCTTGTAAATCGGTAAAAACGTAGTACTTGGTACGTACGTATTCAGATAATCTGATGGCCGTATTTACTGCCAACATATCCAAGATCTCTTTGGTCGCTTCCCGAAGATTCACCAATGACGTATGATTCAAACTCGATTAATCTTGGATTAATTACGGAGAGACTTTATCTTGGATAGAGAAACCTCTCGGGCCTGAGCCCGGAGTTGAGCAAATAGTAGAGCATGAGCTTTGGAAGACTCATGGTGATGATAACTTTAGTGCTCAATCTTTTATTCTTGATGCAATGACACTTTAATTTTGTCGTCAAAACTAATGATTAGATCCTTATACCATGATGTTGAAATTAAAGGATCTTCATAGATCTATTCTTAGATCTTAGAAGTACAAATTGCAAAAGAAGCTTTTTCGCTCGCGTATGTCAGAGGGTACATATGTCGAGCACTAAGTATCGCAGATGATTGTTGTCATCGATCAGCTAGGTTAGCCGGGCATTACCTACGTGGCCGAGACTACCAAATATTTGATCTTATATTCTCTACCTGAAAGCTGGGGCAGGTTCATAATGAACCAAGAGTAAACTCCTGGAGAGTTATGGCTATGCTCAATGAGGCAGAGCCAAAGCTTCTAAAAGAGGCAAAGGCAAAATCATCACAGTCTTCTAGGAAGACAAATGACATATCCCAAGATGTATGCCTAAACTGTGGAAAACGGGGTCACTGGAAGCGTGACTGCCGTGTGGACAAAGCAGACATGAAGGAAGTGAAGGCGGGGCAAGACTCCGGCTTCAAGTATGTTTGTCATAAATGTTGGAGTTTCTAGAGGTCCCAAGATCAAAACTCAAGCATGAATCATAAGCGAATACAACGATTTAAGTGCGGAATACTTACATTAGCGGTTGAGATGCGATTTGGCAACAAAAAACGAACTCACTGCCCACTGCCACTGCTCACGGCAGTTCACTGTCAAGTGCGCCCACTGCTGCAGATTCGGTTTTGTGCTTCTGTTTTGCTCCATCCATTTTGATCAAGAAAAACGAGCTCCAAGCTTCATCAAAACGTTCCTTGCTCATGGGTATACTTCCCTTATCACCTTCGCATTGAACCCGGAGTGTGCTAGCACTCTTGTTTTGCCACAAAACACACTTGCTTCCCTCCATTTTCTTTTATCTTGTTCGCAGTTCACTGCCTTTGCAAAACCAGAAAAGTCGTGAGAGAGGGGAGAAGAAGAAGAGGAGAGAGTGTTTATTTCACTTCTTGTTTTTGTTTTTTACAAAAACGTGAGTCAGTGGCCAAATGAAAAGCCAAAATGTATCAAATACAAAATGAATTTTTTTAATTAAAAACCCTTCATTTTCCGTGAAAGGTTTTCCCTCCAAGGAAAATACATCATTTGCCATCATTACCTCACATTGAGAGTAGAGACAATGTATCATCCT
>SKCR01004467.1:0-26476 GCA_019454045.1 Zanthoxylum bungeanum | reverse complement strand
GCCCGTTCCATTGTATTGTGACAATAACGAGGCTATAGCACAGGCTAAGGAACCAAGGTCTCATCAACGATCCAAACATGTTCTTCGACGATTCCATCTGATTCGATAGATCATACATCGTGGCGATGTGAAGATCGAAAAGATCGCATCAGAGGACAACATTGCAGACCCGCTGAAGAAAGCAATTCCTCGAGAAAAGTTTGAGCGACATGTACATAGTTCAGGTATTAGATGCTTGAGTGACTGGCTATAGGCCAAGTGGGACATTGTTAGACATGTATGACCCATAGCGTCACTGTTTTGTAAATGATATTGTATTATTGTACAAAATTGACTATGTAGTAATGAAATTGCCTTTTACCATTTTGTAATTTACTTACTTTGATATATAATGGTAAAAGTCCCTATGATTAGTTCCGGATTGAGATGATATGAGACAGTATCAATCCATAAAGGTTTAATCATTAAATATCCCTAGTCGTAGTATTATCGAGATTGGACATCGATAATGCGGAATAGACTAGTACTGCACTTGTGCGTGTTGTGAGGGCACAACGGCATAGTTCTCATATATTTAAGTATAGGATACTTATGCAAGTGCGGTAGGAGGTTGTGTTTTACCGATGGTACGGAAAACAGCTTCGCTCTGGATAGACCCCGCGGAATCCCATTGGTAGTATGTCTGCGTGTCTATGGGAGTCCGCTTCAGGGTAGGTGCATATGGTCTTAACCTGAGACTTGAATCGTTAGTACTTGCGACAATCGGTAGACTTTAGTTTTGGTCGTCCAGGGCTTTAACAGGTTCTGTGTACACCTCTTCTAGGTTTATCGAGAATCGTAGTGTATTGGGTGTGATGTCAAGATGGAAGTATCACTTCAGACATATGGAGATGATGATCGCGCAGGATACAGAACTAGTACTCTATAATGGTTGCAACCATCGGGATAATATGACAACGTCAGGATTATCCGATTCAAAGAGACTAGTTGCTTGATGTCTACGCCTGTTACAGATCTTATATTCCAGTAAGAATATTTCTAGAGAATTGGGTAGGCATGGCGTTTTGCTAGAGGCTAACCTTGTCTTGTAAATCGGTAAAAACGTAGTACTTGGTACGTACGTGTTCAGATAGTTCGACAACCGGATTTACTGCCAACATATCTAGAGGTCTCTTGGGTCGCTTCCCGAAGATTCACCGATGACGTATGATTCGAACTTAATTAATCTAGGATTAATTGCGGAGAGACTTTATCTTGGATAAAGTACTATTCAAAGAGAGAGAAAGATTAATTTAGAATTAATCGTTAAAATAATATATTCGATATATTAAACGAAATTCGATTTCGACGCAGAATTAAAATTAGATTTTAATTCGGGCAAACGAGTTAATTTAGAATTAATTCGTTAGCGACGTGAATAGTAATTTTGCTAGGCATAATTATTTAATTAAATTCGATTTAAATAACGTCGCGACGAAAGTTCGTTAATTCGGAATTATCGAACCCGAGCCCGGGAGTGTTTGCGGGCCCACTCGCATTCGGAATCAAGTGGGGCCCACATGTCACATCAACCATCACATCATTTGTCATTAAATTTACTTTTGTGTGATGGGTTTAGGTGATAGTGTGTACAACACTCAAAGGCAAGGAATGGAGATAGATTTGTGTCATACACCGACCAAAGGTATGGTATATGTTTGACAATTATTATGACACAAATATAAATTGATTTTTGAAATCAAAAATATCATCCTTCTCTCTTTCCTCTTGACCGAAACTGTGAAGTTTCACAGCCCTCTCCACTTTTCTGTTTTTGTTGCAAAAACTTGAAGAAATTGTGTTTGTTTGGAACATAAAATCACACACAAGGCTAGCACCATCAAGGGATCATACAAAGGTGTTATGGGAAACTAATGTTTGAGCTTGGAAGGATCAAACAAAGCTTGGAGCATCTCCTTTCACCTTGGCCGAAACCTCACTGCACAAAGGAAAAGTTTTTCGTTTCATCAACGCATCCGCATTCCGATCTTTGTGAGTATGATTCCGCCATACTTCAATATTGTTCATTCATTTATATATATTTGGTTGCTCTTTTGATCTTGGGGTATGGATTAGAATTTCCAACAAGACATTGTATTTTCGCATGTGAAACCCGATGATGAGTCTCAGTTGGAGGCACTGCCTTTTTAGCTAAGGATATTGCGGGAAACGGAGGTCGGAAGGGGAAATTCAAAATAAGTACGTCTTCAAGTTCATTTCACAAGCTCACTGTCTTCGTTAGTGCTGTGTTCGTTACTTCGTTCGAACGTCAGGCAGATTGCGGACGTTCATGTAGCGTTCGAATTGGCGTTCGAACGGCGTCGGTGTTTCTGGTTTTGCTGCTAGCCTCGCACCCCAGCCCAATTAGCTCCCCAAAGCCCATAAAACACATCCCAATTTAATTAAATTAAACATTAAATATTAAATAAAATATTTAAACCATTTACCAATTAAATGAAACATAAAATATAATCATGCCTAATAAAGATAAATCAAATATATTAACTTCCTAACTAAACAAATCACATACTAAATTAAAAGGATGTCATGCCTAATTAAAATCAATCATAACAAATTAAATATATTGACTTCCTATTCTAGCCAAATTTTATCCCCCATCAAATCCCTTGCTTTCCTTGCTCAACACCAAATCAAATCCTCATTTTAATGCCAAAATCCCTTCCTTGTGAGACAAGGTGAAGCCCTAGCCCTTCTCCATATAAACAACCCCTAACCAAGACATGCAAGGCTCTAGCTCATATAGATAACTCACACAAAAATCCCAACACAAAGAACCTTAACCACTCACGGCAATAGCAACAAGAAGAACATAAACAATTCCCTTCATCTCCTCCACTCTATAACCGAAAATCTCCCTCATACAGCAGCCCTCCATCACCAAAAACATACCTCCAAACAGCAGCCCAAGTACACCCCAACAGCCCTTGAAACACGCCTGGACAGCAGCCCTAACCACTCCCAAAACAGTCCATAAAATCCCTTAAAACAGTAACATAAACTGCACTTATAACCCTTGAAATAACCACACCAAACTACACTAAAAACCACGAAAAACACTCGAAACAGTTCGTTGAAACGTCAAAACAGGTGACCTGAACAGTGAGTAGCAAAGCAGAGACCGAACAGCAGCAGAACGGAGACCGAACAGCAGCAGAAAGGAGACCGAACGGCAAGCAAAACAGCAAAACAGTGAGCTAGGACGCTAAACCAGTGAACCGGAGAAGTTGAGGAGTTGTACCATTTTCGACGTCCGTGAAACGCAAGCCCGAAAGTTGGCAAAAAGGTTAGACCTGAGGGTACTTTCCCACACTCATCTTTATTTGATTTTTGTTATTCATTTTGACTGTATTTTAATTATTTGTTGAATCTTGTGTGTGTATGATGCGTGTTGTGGGTATTGGATGAATGAAAGAGTGTCGTCTCTTGCGGTATATAGGATGGAAACCCAGATGTAAATTCGGTAGTCGAATCCGAATGGACGGTAGTGCGGTCTATACTTGGGATACAACTCCACGTACCGCTTGAGTAAACGGCACCCTCTTTGTTTTGTGTTGCTTTGGTTTATTTATTTTTTTGTCACTTGAATTCTGCATGTTGCTTATTTATGCATGATTCAATCGAGCGCATGGGCTTAGTAAGTGGAATGAAAGATCCCCTACGGGGAGGGGTTAAAGCCCTTTACCACGATGCTTTGCTGCGCCGGTTGATGTGTGTTCGGTTGAATGCAAGACACGTTCAATCGGGCATACTACGTTTGATATTATTGCTTTTAATTCTATGTATGCATGATTCAATCGAGCACATGGGCTTAGTAGGTGGAATGAAAGATCCCCTACGGGGAGGGGTTAAAGCCCTTTACCACGATGTTTTGCCGCGCCGGTCGATGTGTGTCCAATTGAATGCAAGATACATTCAATCAGGCATAATAAGTTTGATATTATTGCTTGTAATTCTTTGTATGCGTGATTCAATCGAGCGTATGGGCTTAGTAAGTGGAATGAAAGATCCCCTACGGGGAGGGGTTAAAGCCCTTTACCACGATGTTTTGCCGCACCGGTTGAGGTGTGTTCGGTTGAATGCAAGATACGTTTAATCGGACATACTGAGCTTGACATTGTTGTCTTTATTCTTTATATTGCATGCATCAGGTCTGGTTCCGTTCGGACGCGTTCTCGAACGCTACACGGACGCGAACCTTCTATTTACCGTTCGAACGCGTTCTCGAATGCTACGCGAACGCACACGCACTTTCTTAGTCTCATAAAGCATCAGGTCCGGTTTCGTTCGAACGCGTTCTCGAACGCTATACGAATGCGAACCTACTGTTTACTGTTCGAACACGTTCTCGAACGCTACGCGAATGCACACGCACTTTCTTAGTCTTATCATGCATCAGGTCTGGTTCCGTTCGAACGCGTTCTCGAACGCTACACGAACGCGAACCTTCTATTTACTGTTCGAACGCGTTTTCGAACGCTACGCGAACGCGCACCCACTGAACTGAGTCTTTTTCATCAGATTCCATACATAGTTCTCCTAGTAGCTATCCCCACATGCATGAATACAATGTGTTTAATGTATTACAATTCATATACCTATGTCATGATAACATTTGAGTATTATTTCTTGTGGTATATCGGATGGAAACCCAGACATAAATTCCGTAGCCGATTCCGAATGGACGGTAGTACGGTCTGTACTTGGGATACAATTCCACGTACCACTTGAGAAGGTGCTCACATGTGTGCTTGTGTGGTTAGTATGTGTGCTTGTGTTTTCTTGAATATAATATGCCAATGAAATTGTATGTTTGTTGCTCCTTTGATGTACTTCCAAGCATGCAATCTTAGATGTGAAATATATGTATAAGTTTTATTTTGTACATGTGAATTTAGAAGCATGATACTCTTGGAAATAAGTGCTACTTAAGCCTAATTAAATTATTACATAAATCCTTTCATTACAAGTGGCATGAGTAAGGGACCATTCCGAACCCAACGGTTTGAGGTCTTCCCTTGCGAGGGGTGAGTGCGGCCTTAAATCTCATTTTCCCGGTTCACACCGGGTGGCGACTCCATTTATTCTCCGGTTTAGTCCCCCGTGGATACTCCGTACTCCCGACCGGGCCGCGAGCCCGGGACAGCATGCGTCGCCCAGTTCCTGTGTTCCCACAGGGAGTCCGAATTAGGGTATGTGTTTTTTGGTTTCTACGGTCCCGAGGATCGAATAAAGCGATGAAACATACATGCGAATACACAAAGAAGTTGTGGAATACTTACATCGATCAGTTGAGGCGATGCGTCGAAGAACAAAAAATTTTCTGCCCTCCTTGGAAGCTCACGGCAGTGAGCAGTTTTGGCTCCCCAAAAATTTGGCCATGGTCCTCCATTGATGCTCCAAGCTTGGTGAAGTGATTCCATGCTCACAAGTAGGTTTCCCTATCACCTTAGGATGTCTCCATTGTGTGCTAGCACTCTTGATTTTGCAACAAAATCATCATCTTGTTTCTCATTGGCTCACGGCAGTGGGCAAAACAGAAGAAGAAAACTGGCCTTGAGGCCGTGAGAGAGAGGGTGAGGTTTTGGCTCTAAAACCGTGAACCATCAAAGAGAGAGAGAGGAAAATGTTAAGTGTATTAGGTTTTTGATTTTCCAAAAATCAAATACCAAATCCATTTCCAAAAATCCAAAAGTCAAAGGCTTTAAAGCCTTAACCACTTCCATCAACTATTCACTCAATCAAGTGACAAATTGTCACATCACTCAAAGTGACTAATGATTTGACGCTTGATGCGACTAGTGATTTGACGTTTGATGTGACTTGTGATTTGACGCTTGATGTGACTTGTGAGCTGCACTCGAATTCGAAATGCGAGTGGCCCGCAAACACTCCCGGGCTCGGGTTCGCTAATTTTGAATTAACAAATTTTCCGTTGCGACGTAATTAAATAATTATGCCTAGCAAAATCACTATTCACATCGCTAACGAATTAATTCTAAATTAACTCGTTCGCCCGAATTAAAATCTAATTTTAATTCCGCGTCGAAATCCAATTTCGTATAATATATCGAATATATTATTTTATCGATTAATTCCAAATTAATTGTTCTCTCTCTTTATTAATATTTTATCCCAGATAAAATATCTCCGTAATTAATCCCAGATTAATTTTCTCTCTCTACTAATTAATCCCAGATTAATAAAGTGCGAGTCATACGTCATTGGTGAATCTTCGGGAAGCGACCCATGAGATCCCCGGATATGTTGGTAGTAAATCTGGTCGTCGGACTATCCGAACACGTAAGTACCCAGTACTACATTTGTACCGATTTACAAGACAAGGTTGGCTTCTAGCAAAGCGCCATGCCTACCCAATTCTCCAGAAATATCCTTACAGGAATATATGATCTATATCAGGCGTAGTATACGTAGTATTGCGTATCTCGATCCAGTATCGGATGTCACGTGCTAGGCCTGGGGCTGGAATTGTGTTTGCCCCGTATGAAGCACATATCGGATCTCTGGTAACTAGTCTCTATAATCGGATAAACATGACCTAGTCATTTTATCCCGATGACTGCAGTACAAAAGAGAACCAGATACATATCATACGTGACCATCATCTCCACTATGACTGAAGTGATACTTCCGTCTTGACATCACACCCAATACACTACGATTCTCAATATACCCAGCAGAGGCGTACACATAACCTGTTAAAGCCCTGGACGACCAAAACCAAAGCATATTGATTGTCGCAAGCATTAGCGGTGCAAGTCTCAGGTTAAGACCAAATACACTTACCCTGATTTTGGACTTTCATAGACACATAGTCATACTACCAATGGAATTCCGAGGGGTCTATCCAAAGCGAAGCTGTTTTCCGTACCATCGGTAAAACACAACCTCCTACTACACTTGCATGAGTATCCTATACCCAAATATATGAGAACTATGTCGTTATGCCCTCATAACTCGCACAAGTGTAATACTAGTCTTTTTCGCATTATCGATGTTCAATCTCGATAATACTCTGACTAGGGATATTTAATGATTAAACCTTCGTGGATTGATACTGTCTCATATCATCTCAATCCAGGAACTAACATATGGACCTTCTATCATTTATACATCTCGGTGATCTAATCACAAATGATAAAAGAGCAATTTCCTTTGTCACATAGTTAATTTGTACAACAACACCATGATCTGTACAAATAGTGACGCTATGGGTCATAACTGTTTAACAGGTGTATTTGGTCTTAACTTGAGACTTGCATCGCTAATACTTGCGACAATCAGTATACTTTGGTTTTGGTCGTCTGGGGCTTTAACAGGTTCTGTGTACGCCTCTTCTAGGTATACTGAGAATCGTAGTGTATTGGATGTGATGTCAAGATGGAAGTATCACTTCAGTCATATGGAGATGATGAAAATTTGACTCGAACAGAAAATTAATCTGGGATTAATAATGAGAGAGAAAATTAATCTGGGATTAATTACGGCAAGAATTAATTTGGGATTAATTAACAGAAAAAGAATTAATCTAGGATTAATTACGTCGAGAATTTATCTGGGATTAAATTCGTCGAGAAGAGAGAACGCGGTTAATTTGGAATTAATCGGTAAAATAAATTCAATGGTGAAATTAGATTTTACTATTAAATTTATTTAATTGGGCTAAAATAATATATTAGATATATTAATTGAAATTATATTTCAATGCGGAATTAAAATTGGATTTTAATTCAAGCGAATGAATTAATTTAGAATTAATTCGTAAGCGATTTACGTAATAATATTGTGAGGCATTATTATTTAATTAAATTGGATTTAATTAAGTCGCAACGGCAAATTCATTTAATTCGGAATTAAACGAATCCGGGCCCGTGAGAAGTTGCGTGTTGGATTGTCCGACTTAAATTTTGAATTTAAGTGAGACCCACCAACTTACATCACTTGTCATTCAAGTTGATGGAAGTGGTTGAGAGCTTTTATGATAGCTTCTCCAACACACTTTGTGTTTTGTTTTGCTTTTGAAAAAGCATATACACATTTTTTACAAGTCAACTTGTGTAACACCTTTTTGTTTTAGAAACAAAATAAGCAAACAACTATTCCCTCTTCTCTCTCTCAAATGCCGAACTCCATTGCCTCTTGAGAGAGCAATTTTTCTTTCATTTTATTCTTGCTAGCACATCAAGGAGTGAATGAAGGTGATAGGGAAACTCACCCAAGTGTTGGAAACACTCAAGAAGGCTTGGAGCTTCTACCGAAATGCATAAAAAGTTTTGAACTCATCCGATCAATGTGAGTATTTTCCGCAACTCTTTTGATTTTATTCACACACAAATCACTCTTAGATGACCTTGGCATGTTCTAGGAACACTAACAATGTACTCCAGTGTTTCCGCTGAAGCGTATAGTCATTGCAACCTATGGGTCAAAGGAAAATAATACATCTTCTTATACGGAACCTTCTTGTGTTTAGCCGATCCTCTTCTATTCTTAAATTTGGGTTAAGAATAAAATTTACACATTCTCCATGCAATATCATCACCCCAGTATATCATGCAACCATTAGTACAATAATAAATTTTTTCAATAGGCAGTCCAAGGCCCTGAACTAACTTTTTCGTACTGTAAAAGTTATCCATCATTGTGTTGTCTTATGGTAACACTTCTCTAATGAATTGTACCCAATCATCAAATACCTTCTCTGACTGATATTGCTCAGATTTCATATTCAAACATCAAGTTACCTTTGACAACTGCGAATGTTTTTCACACTCCGATCACAACTCTGTATCTAAATAATTTAGCATCTTATAAAAATTCTTTGCAAAAGGATTAGGGGATTCCTCCAAATTATCTCTCTGAGAACTATACCCAGCTGCATCAAAACAATTATGGTCATCATTAACAAAGTTAGGGCCAGTTGCATCATAAACCATTTGGTGATATGGATTTATGGCTTATGTTTCCATCACCGTTGATGTGTTGTATGTGAACTGCTCGGATGCACTACATGTAAGAGTTTCCTCATGCCAATCCCATACATAATAATCTGAAACAACTCCCTTTTTCATCAGATGTAACTTAACTTCCTCAATTTCTCTAAACTTTCGAAGATGGCACACTTTACAATGACACATTATCTTACTGCCTTGCATATATGCCAACTGACCACTAGCATATTCAATAAATTCTTGTATCGTGTTCACCATGTCCATGTTAAATGTGCCATCATTATTAAGCCTCGTGTACATCCACCCTCTATTTAAATTCAGTTCTATTATGTTTAAAATTTAAGAAAATTTCCAATTCATCTTGTTACAAAAAGAAGCATATCAAATTATAATATATACTTCAAAATAATCATCAACACACTCATAATACAAGTTCCTAATTAAATTGATTTTCTTACCTAAATACAACAACACCCAAACAAAATCCCTAATTATACAAGTTCTTAATTAATTTGATTTGTACACAATATATATTTGTTAATTAATATGGTAGCAAGGAAAAAAAAATTACCAAGACTGAAGTAGAAGTGAGCAGAAATCTGGAAATGAAGAAGACAGTAAGCAATAAGACAAGGGAATAGGAAAGTTTGTTTTTATATTTTGAAAATTTACCAATCGATTATTTCAGTCGGTAATTACCGACTGACATTTTTTTAAATCAATAATTACCGACTGATATTTATTTTGATCGGTAAAACGTTAGTTTTGACGCTCAATTATTATTAGGCGCCTAATATTACTAAATGAATTATTACCCTGTAATGGAATAGTACTGGGACCCTTTGTGACCCATTCTTCCGTCACCCTGTAATGGATGTTTTGTTTGTCTATGCTTAAATCTTATTGCGATTGTGACGGGAGTTTTTTTATCAAGGTTCTTAAAGCTTTTATAGTAAAAAATGAGAGAGAGATTTGTGTGTCGGTGAATTATTATATGTAAAATTCATTCTTCACACTTAAAAATTATAAATTAAAATTTCTAGCCGCCGCCTTAACTTCTCTCAAATACTTCCACAACAAAACTCCAATAGCAGAATAAATATTCGGCATTTTTCTTCTTCTATCTCCATATATATGTCTTCATTCAATCTCCTCTCATTTTCCTTTCTTCCTCTATGGTGGTTATAGAGGTTTCAATGGTCGTGCGACAACAATTTTTTTGAAGGCTTTTCGACAAATAGTTTTGTAAGGTGACTTTATGTGTCCAATCATCTCGTATCGATTTAGTGGAGAAGATAATGATATGAAACAAATATATTATGTGTTTTTTTAGAGTTTATTTATTTATTTCAACAGCAGCACTACAATTAGGGATGACAAAACGAATCAACGAATCGAATTTGTATCGAATCCTAAACGAATTGAATCAAAATATGATGAATTCGTATACGATTCGTTTATTAAACGAATCCTAATATTATGATTCATATTCGATTCGTTTATTAAACGAATCGAATACGAATATTCGTTTAGTCATGATATTATTCAATAATATAATTTACAATAATTTATTTACATTAATTCTACATAAATATATACATATGTAATATGTAATTTATATATTTACTAAAAATATCTCACCAAATATCGATAATATTTTTTTTTTTTGGGTTATTTACATTTTACTATTAAAGTTATGATAAAATAACAATTGGGTACTATGAATATTAACATATTACACTTTATTACTAAACTTATATAAAATTAACATTTTACTACTTTTCCATCTAAACCGTTAGTTGACCGTCAGTTGACCTTTAAAAAGACTGTTTTATCCTCAAAATAAAATAAAAGTAAAATTACAATTACAATTATACCCTTAAAAACATATCTAAATATTATATATAACAATAAAATAGATGCAAACAATAACATTTATAAAAATACTTTAATCTCTAAACTGTCCATAAAACCCAACAAAATAAAGAATTTAATTTACCAAAATAATTTAATAATTAACATTCTCATAATATCCAAAATACTTTAAAGTATAACAATAAAAGAGATGTACTAAAGAATCATTAATTCTTTGTTCAATTATATTATTGGCAGAAAGGGAACAATAAAGACAATGGTAATTGTATTGTCAATATCTTTTTTAGTTTTTTATTTTTGTTCGTCATTTCGTAATGACAAAATTACCCTTAAATTTTTTTAGAATATTTATCATTTATAATAATTTGCGGGTTAAGACTATTATCCTTACGATGTTAGCATGATGTAATGGTCAACTGACGGTCAACTAACGATTTGGATGGAAAAGTAGTAAAATGTTAAATTTTATATAAGTTTAGTAGTAAAAGTAATATTACTGTACCCAATTGTTATTTTATAACTTTAGTAGTAAAACGTAAATAACCCTATTTGTTTTTTATGGTAATTAATTATAATTTCTCGAATCTTAATTGAAAAATAACAATAATTAGTAAAAGAAAATAATAAAACGAATCTTAAACGAATAAACGAATCAATAAGCTTAAATTTATATTCGATTCGTTTAATAAACGAATCGAATCGAATTGACTCAAACTCATATTCGCTTTAATTTTTAATTTTTTAACTTCCAATCTAAATAAATTTAGTTTTTAATGAGTAATATGAGCTATATATATATATATATATATAAAAATTTATTGATAAAAGACTCATTTTAAAAATCCAAAAACATAGCTTGGGAGAGGGCTGGGCCTTACGAGCTATATAAGGCGGATGTCATTGGGCCCTTAGGCCCACAATCCCAAATAATTCTTGGTTTCATCATTATGGACAAGGACGGTGAAACAGGGAGGGAGACGACGACTATAATATTGGTGAATAATAAAAATATAATAGATTCGAGAGAAATGGCAGACGATAGAATACTGGAAAGAGAGAGGCACCAGATCGAGCTGATTCGTCAGCTCGATTACGAGGAACTTCAGGTCGAAGAAGTCGACGATCTCGATGACTCATCCGACGACGGCCGCGACGCCACGTAAGCACAATCTCTCTCTCTCTCTCTCTCTTTGAATTTTACAATTTCACTGTATTATTTTACCTTTCTGTTTTCCAATTGCAACTCATGTCATCCTCCGTGTACTATGTATTCAAATTATTTTCTTTGATATTTATAATTAATTTTACTTCAATTGGAATGGAAAATTATAAAATTCGTTGAAAGTTGAGTAGCTTGATATATTTTAATAGTAATATTGTCACTGCTCATGATCGTAGTGGTGCTGAAGCATCCAATCAACTTACTTTCGACACCTGTTTGGCTTCGTTACATACATATCTTGGTGGTAAGTATGATGTTGTGAGATTTGGTGCTGTATTTTTCTCGATAATTCTAAATTATTTTTTAAGGTTTACTATTGACGCTTGTGTGTAACAGATGTTGAAGATACTCACCATAGAATGGCTTTCTTGGAAGGGGGTGCCATCCTTACCCTCCCATTGTTCTTTCTTGAAGGTACTCTTTTTTTTTTTTTTTAGTTGATTCATTTTCAGTCTCTTGCTTTGCTTGTGTTCGGCACTAGCTGTAGTTGTAGTGGGGTTAAAGTATCTTATGTGTCAGAGGGAAATGCAAGATGATGTTAGGACCCAAGAGGCAAAATAGGAAATAGGGAAGGGTAGATAGGTCACTTTAGTTATTTAGGGTTTACATATAAATTAGGATGTTTGTTTCATTTGGGATTATGCTATTATTGTTCTTGAATTTGGAATTGGGAATGGGGGAGGGGAAACCCTAGGGAGGTTGCCAACACCTCAAGTTGTGCACGGGCTGGTGACATTGCTTCACCTTCAACTATCTTTGTATTTCCGTTTCGTTTTTATCAATTAAAAAACACTTTATCTTATGTTTTTGGTGTGATTTCTTGTGTGATTGTTTGAGGATTTTGGGGTTCCATCAATTGGTATCAGAGCATTACGCTCCTTGGCCTGTATCGTGGGATCGTAGATCTGAGAAGAAGAAGATTGTTGTGTGATTGCAGAGCTGTTGAGAAAAAAAAAAAAAAAAAAAAAAAAAAAAAAATCAAGAAACCCTAACCCTAGTTCTGTCGCCATCCACCAACCACCACCACAGCCACCCTTGCCGTCGATTGTGACCACCAACCGACTCAGAAGGTACCGGCGACCAAAACCCCTCCACTCCCGTCACCAAAAGCCGCCGCAAGCCGCCGCGACGAGCAGATTGTCTCGCGATTCGCCGCCGCTTCTCAGCCCAATCAGCCGTCGATCAAGCCACCTTCACACCCCTCTCACGCCGGCGACTTCACCCAGGCCTCTGTCTTCGCCGGTCGACGTCTGCATCGCCGGAAAAAGCCAGAAACAGCGCCAACAGTCGCGACTTTCTTCTCTTCGATCCGCCGCCTACGGCGAGATTCTGACGACGCCGCCACCACCAACGTGCTCAACACGTTCTACTCTATCAGATCTGACCATCCCTTTGCATTTCCGGCCACCGGCAGGTTATTTACATTTTCACCCCTGAAGTTTCTGATTTTTGCGATTTGGCCCAGAAAATTTCAAGTTCTTTCATTTTAGCCCCTGAGCCTACTGTTTGTTGAACAAAAAAAAAAATGAGGAATGTTGGGAGTTCGTACGAATTGGATAACATACAGCAAGATGGTTCTATATGTGACTATATTGACAGGTTCGATTGTGTGGTGGGATCCATGTCTTACATATCCGAGTACCATTTACCGGGCATTTTCATTAATGGATTGCGGTATGAGTTGCAATCTGAGGTTCGAGATGGTTTACAGTACTTGAGGGTGATTGATCTTGAAGGGGTCAAAACAATAGCTCTAAAGGCGGAAGAGAAACTAGCGAAATTGGACAGATTGGCGGAATTTAGAAAACAGAGAAGGATCAATTCACGCAAGCCTGAGAGATCTCGAGCCGTTAAGGGATTCGTGTACCAGTCAGATGTGAGAAGTTTGGATAGAGTTGAGGAAGATCCGTGGAAAAAGTTTGACTCAATGTTGGAGAAGATGCAGAAGATGATAAAAAGATCAGATGCCACCACCTCATTTCAAGAGGCAAGTATTGGTCTACCACCGCTTGTGGAGAACATTGGGAAAAAATCTGAGAACCTTCCAAACGGTCGATCGGAAAAATTCAAGCAACTTCCTGCGGTTGACTTTCAGTTTCGACGTGATAAGGGGATTTGTTTTAGATGTGATGAACGATTCCATCCGAGGCATGTATGTCAAACTAAGTCGGTTGATTATGTTGATGACGGGGATTCTGTCCCCATGGATGAGAGTGAAGCAAGTAATAAAGATGAATGTAATGAGGTGAAGGGTGAAGAACTTGAAGTAGTGGAGTCTGTAGCCGTTGAGGAGGAGGATCGCGCTCCTAAGGCGACAGAATTGTTGGAGAAAGACCATGAACCGGAACCGTTTGTTATTCATCAGGAGAAGAAATTGGAGGTGTCAGTTGTGCAATTTTTCGGTTTTGTTGGTGGATTTGTTGTCTTCGGATCGGTTCTGCAAATGATTATTATGCACTCTTATCAATTGGCTGAATTCTTTGGGTATCTGGAGGAAGCTTGAGACTTCATCAGAACAATGCCGTTCAAGCCTGGGATATCCTTTGAGGCGATAGTCATATCCGTGCTCCCACGTTGAGGACAACGTGTTTTCAAAGGGGGGAGTAATGTTAGGACCCAAGAGGCAAAATAGGAAATAGGGAAGGGTAGATATGTCACTTTAGTTATTTAGGGTTTACATATAAATTAGGATGTTTGTTTCATTTGGGATTATGCTATTATTGTTCTTGAATTTGGAATTGGGAATGGGGGAGGGGAAACCCTAGGGAGGTTGCCAACACCTCAAGTTGTGCACGGGCTGGTGACATTGCTTCACCTTCAACTATCTTTGTATTTCCGTTTCGTTTTTATCAATTAAAAAACAACTTTATCTTATGTTTTTGGTGTGATTCTTGTGTGATTGTTTGAGGATTTTGGGGTTCCATCAGATGATTTGGTTCATTTTATATGTGAAAAATCTCTGGAATAGTGGGAGTTGAAGACTGCAATATTGTTTTTTTTTAAAAAAAATTGGGACTTTTTAATCTTTCAAAATTTTGTTGACTTTTTAATCTCACAGCAGCATGTGAGATTAGCCTTGGTGGTTTCTTATTCTTTTTCCCCACTCATCATAGCATGTTGAGTTTAAGTTTCAGTACATCAACTAGTTCATAAACTCACCGATGTAGAGGCCTAAATACAGTCATTTTAAATAAGGAATATAGTTAGGTCTACCATGTTCATATCGTGTTTTCTTTGATCTAGTGATGCCTTATCCTTCCTCATTCTATTGCCCTCAAGAGTCAAAGTCTAAATCTTCCTAATTACTGAATTCTGACTTTACTTCTGGATGATTATTAGGAGTTGTTCTTTTCCCTGAGGCTACCCTTCCTTTAAGAGTTATTCAACCGAATTTCATAGGTGCTGTTGAAAGAGCCTTGAGCCAAATTGATGCCCCTTACACCATAGGGGTGGTATGTGAACTCTTCATCGCTTATTTTATTTTATTATTTATTTATTAAATTCCTTTCTATATTTATATCTGAATGTGAGATTTGAAACTTCTGTTCAGGTTCGTGTTTACAGGGCTCCTGATAACAGACGGATAAGGTTAGCAACCACCGGCACAACTGCTGAGGTTTAATATCTGACCCTGCTGCCATTTAAAAAATACAAATAAAAAATTCATTCGATGATATGTGAGAAAATTCTCTATATAAGCAGTTTGCTTATACAGTGGTTAATGTTCCAAATGGAGTTCTGATTTTCTTGATTCTGTTTAATGATGGTTCATACATCATATGCATTTTCTTTCACCTCCCTTTATTTTCCACCCCTTTTATGAACTTAATTACATGGAATTCTGAGTTCGTAATTCAACTGCTAAGGGTTTGTTTTAAAATTTTAGTTGACTTAATTATGATGTTTCTTCTATTGACCTCTTCATAGCAGTTTCTGGCCACATGTTTTGTTAGTTAAATGTAATCTTTCATTTTCACAGATTCGACAATACCGAAGGTTGGAAGATGGTTCACTCAATGTGGTTACTCGTGGGCAACAGAGGTTTCGTCTAAGACGCCGTTGGATTGATGTAGAAGGAGTGGTTAGAATTTTTTTCTTTTTGAAAACTATTCACAAGATTTAGCGTTTTTGGTGGGTTGCTTATAGTTTGTGAGGCTAATATTGAAATTTATTTCATCTTCTTAGCCCTGTGGAGAGGTCCAAATTATCCAAGAAGATTTACCTCTGAGGACCTCACGGGACGCATTTGAATCATTAGGATCTGCGAGAAATCTTCTAAGCCAAAGCTTCTCACATACGTTGCCATCAAATTCTGCATCACTTGGATATGTCAATGGGGACAATGATTCCAGATGCAACTTCAGAGGAAAGCTTTGAGAGTGAGCTTTCACCAACAGAAAGGAGAATCCACCAATCTGTTATTGATCCCGCCAGTGGTTATGATATGATGGATGAATCAACAAGCAGCGATAATGATAAATCTGCCCTTGAATCAGATATTCTATCTCGAAGACCTCATCTTAATGACTCTAACTCCATGGGAAATTGGAAACAAAGTGAAAAAGTTGGGTTAGGGATTGAAAAGAGTTCCAAACTAGGAAGGGAATCTCACAGAGGGGAAGGGTCAAAGATGTGTCGGTGGAACGAATTAAGCCAGTTCCGTAGAACTTCAAGAGCATTCTTGCCCCATTGGGTGTACCGTATGTATGACTCCTATTGTCTGGCTCAAAGAGCAGCAGGTAGTTTGACCTTGCTTTTTGTTGTTTCCTAAGTCCTAACACTGATTTGCAAGTTCACTTGATTTGTCCACTGAAGCATGATTGCCTTTGATCCCTCTCCCTCTATGAAGCATTTGAAACCTACATGTTACAACTATTTATTTATAAAATGCGTGAAAAATAAGGGATGTCCGGAAAATTCTCTAATAAAAGATGAACCTATTGAGCTTAACAATAAAATTAATGTGTTTTACTTTCTTTCACTTTTCAGATTATTAGTATTGTCTAAATAAGCATAGAGATGTAGGGAATTAACTTGTCATGACTCCTGAGAAGGATAAAGGGGAGGGGGATGTTTCTATATGTTCGCGCTTTTCTTTGTGTGGTTTAAGATATTGGAGTTTGAAATGTCTTTTCATCACTTGGCGATGTTGATGGGTGTCACCATGTTGCAGAGAAGTGGAAACAAATTGTTGGAGCACCAAACATGGATGATCTTGTGAAGAAGCCTGATCTGTTGTCATTTTTTATTGCCAGTAAAATACCAGTCTCTGAATCTACAAGACAAGAGCTTTTGGAGATTGATGGCGTTTCATATAGATTGCGCCGGGAAATTGAATTACTCGAGAGTTTTGATATTGTTCGTTGTAAAACCTGCAAGGTGATATTCTGTTATTTCTTCAAATGCATCTGTGCAGTGCTGGCAAAGTCTTGGCCAATTTAATCTCATTTTAATATCCTTTGTATGCAGACTGCAATTGCAAGGAGGAGTGATATGTTGGTGATGTCTAGTGAAGGTCCTCTTGGTGCTTATGTTAACCCACATGGTTGTGTGCATGAGATACTGACTCTCAACAAAACAAATGGCGTGGCGCTCAAAGGTCGAGCAAAAACTGAATACAGTTGGTTTCCTGGGTATGAGTGTAACCCTTTTCTATTTGGTTGCAATGATTACATGGAATTGTTTCTCCCATTTCTTGTGTCTGCCCTAATTTGCTGATAATTTGGCTGTAGAAGTTCAAGTAATCGAGGTTGAGATTGTAATGTTGTTGCTGCGTTTTGCAGGTATGCATGGACAATTGCAATCTGTAGTATTTGTGAAACCCACATGGGCTGGCTTTTTACTGCTACAAAGAGGAAGTTGAAGCCTAAATTATTCTGGGGAATACGCAGTTCCCAAGTCGCTGAAGGAACATGTTAAGCTCTAGAATTTTCCACATTTCAAATCATCCTGTAACGAGCTTAATATGTAAATATATATATATATATATCACTACTGATGTTTTGGGGATATGTAAGTGGTATGAAGAAAAAAGCACTGCATATGAGATGTATGAATACTTGTAAAATTATTGATATATTTGTGAAGTTGATGGTTGACCTCATTGAATCTACTAGTAGGAATATATTTTTGTCAAGTTGGTGGATCTCTGTGAATGCGAATGCGAAATGAAACCGGGGACCTTATTTCAAAATCTGGAATGAGGCCATTCGAGTTGCATTCCCATACTTGATATTTGTATTCATATTTAATTAATAAATTAATAATTCATTATAAATTAAAATATATTATATTGTTAGTAAAATAGACATAATTTTAATAAGAATAGGGTTATTTTTATTCTATATATATATATATATATTTTTTTTTTTTGCATACATCTATTTTAATAAAATTATTTATTATTAAAATACTCATAACGTAAATTGTTATTCAGGATAATTTATAATAGATAAATATATATTATTTCTCTGAAAACACGTAAAAAAAAAACAAAGAAAGAAGAAGAAGCTATGTGAATTCTTTCTTTTTATTTCTTGGTTGATGGAAATTGTGGAAGAAGGTATGGTACGTTGATTCTTTTGTGTTTTTTGTTTCTTGTTTTCTTTTTTTTTTTTTTTTTTTTTTTCACTTTCTTCACAATTTATTGATTGATGAATTGACCGTTGGTTGTTGAGATTACGGTACAAATTTATTGTTTCTGATTTTTAATGAAAGAGAATTGTAGATGTAGACTAGATGAATAGAATTTGAAATTTCTTTTTTGCTTGTTTGTTTGTTTCGTGTGAATCTGCACTTGCTTTTAATTTTAATAAAAAGTTTGTAAATAGAGTATCCAATTTAGTAAGCAACAGTGGCTTAGTTATGTTTTTTTTTGTTATAAGAACTATTGAAATAAAATGATTCAGTGTTAGTTTTTCTACTGGTTTTATATTTGATTACAAAAATGATATTTTTACAACACTTGTCACTTGGTATAAAATTTTGTACAACCAATGTAATTGGAAAAAAAGTAAAAGATGAATAATTTTTTTTTCCAATCACACTTACAAAATGTTATATTAAGTGTTGTAAGAATATAATTGTTGATTTGATTAATGTAACAGTAAATATGCAATAAAAATCACCATTTGAAACCGAATGCTTAGACCAAAATATTTTTTATGCATTTGATTTTTATAATTCATCTTTGCAAGATTGTATAATTGGTAGGATATTGTTAGCGACATAGTCGCATGGTGGATTTTGATGACGTCAATACTGGAAATCTTCGACGCACATTAGCAATATACTACAAAAAGATGTTGAAGTACGTTGGTGGTGAAGAGCGTGAATGTGAAGACTAAAGGCAAAACGTAGAAAATCTTGTTTAGTCTTAGCTTAGAGCTTTATATGTATTATGAATTGTTTATCTAAGTACCTAAGCTCATGAGACACATGCACATTCATATAGATGCATTAGGGTCATGTAAAAAATATTTTAAACCTTCAAATCCTACATTTTATATTGAGACCGGCATACCGGTCCCATACCGGTCACCATACCGGTGAACCTGCTTTGTTTGCAAGCTCTCTGGAACCGACACAGCCCATACCGGCCTACCATATCGGTCTTCCTAGAGATTGCATAGCCACTAGAACCGACATGCATCATACCGGTCCTCATACCAATGAGCCTAACCTTTTCATGCTTACTGGAACCGACACGGACCATACCGGTACCCATACCGGTATCCATACCGGTGAGTCTTATGATTTTGCATGCTCACTGGAACCGTGTGGAGAAGACCATACCAGTCCCCATACCGGTGAACATACCGGTCCCAACAGATATATTCAAATGATAATATAGCCATTGAGAGTCGTTGCTTTGCCAGACCGGCATATCGATGTCTGGAGACCGGCATACCGGTCTCAGACAGGCAAGTTGGGGCAGTTTTCATTTTACTATAAATTGAGCCCCAATTTCATTTTTGCAACTGATCTTGAACCTTCATACATATTCTTCTAAGGCAAAAACAAAGAGTTTTCAAAACCTTCATATTCATATACTCTCATACATCAAGCTCACACATTACACCTTCATATTCATTAGTAGTGAACTTAGAACACTTGGGTAAGCAACTCACACTTAGAATCTTTATTATCTTTGTGAGTGTCCAAGTGTATTTATAAATCATGCTTATCAAACACTTGTTGTAAAGGTTCGTGAGTGAGCCTACGTATAAAACTCACTGTAATAGGTTTTTGAGTGAGCCTATATCTAAAACTTATTGTAAGAGGTTTGGAGTGAACCTAGTCGGTAAAACTCTTGGTTGCGGGTGAGCCACGGAAAAATCGATTGATAGTGGAAATCTTCAAGCTCGACTTGGGGGAGTGGACGTAGGCATTGTTGGTCGAACCACTATAAATCATAATGTTATTTTCTCTATCCTTAAATCTTTAATTATTGCAAGCTTTCATTTATATACATGCCTATTGCTTAGAAACTTGCATATAGGTGATATATTGAAATAAAGAAAATCAACCTAAGGTAAATCGATAAAACTAGATAAAATCGATAAAGATTTTAAATTCCGCATCATTAGACAATAAACCAATTCACCCCCTCCCCCCCCTTTGGGAATATAAAGTTTGGTTGTTGTATGCTTGTAGGGAATTTCAATTGGTATCAGAGAGAGGTTCTCTCAACAAAGACTTAACCGTCCGAGAAATCGATCATGGCTCCTACAAGAAACTCATTAAGTATTGACGAGGGATTTTCAACCACTAGAACTCCCTTCTACAACGAAACCGATTATAATTATTGGAAGATGAAGATGTTTAACTACCTTCTAGCGATTGATGTGAAATCCTTCAAAGTGATCACACAAGGTACAAGAATTCCAATGAAGAGGGATAACAATGGTGTAGAGATTCATAAGCCACATTTAGAATGGACCGATGAGGATTTCAAGCAAGCCTCACAAAATGCTAAGGCACTCAACCAACTTCTTTGTGCTATTGATCAGAGTCAAATTAACAAGCTTTCGGAGTTTGAAAATGCACATGAGTTATGGAAATCTTTGGAAATGGTCAATAAAGGCACAAGCCAAGTGAAGGAGTCAAAAATTAACCGGTTCATGTGTGATTTAGATACCTTCAAAATGGAAGCCGGTGGAAGAAATTGATCACATGATTTCGAGGTTTACAATAATTATAAACCATCTAGGTGCTCTAGGGAAAATCATTGGACCAATCGATCAAATGAAGAAAATTCTTAGATCACTCCCTATAGAATATAGAAGTTACACTTCCTCCATCAAAGAAGCAAATGATATGAACACCTTGAAGTTAGATGATTTGGTTGGAAAATTGCTAGAATATGAGATGGAGATCAAAATGAATAAAAATGAAGAAGATGAGAGCAAAATAAGAAAGAATCTAGCTCTAAAAGCAAGAAGAGGAAATGATGCTAGCTCAAGTGATCAAGAAGAAGATAGTGATGATGAGTTGGCACAAATGACAAATAAATTCTAGAAGTTCCTCAAATTCGAAAAGCTCAAAGGAAAATCAAGAATGGATGAGAAGAGAGAATAAAAATTACCACAGAAGCATAAGAAATTAATTTGCTATGAGTGTGAAAAATCGAGCCATATAGCTACTGATTGCCCACTAAGGAAATTCAAAGGAAAATCCAAGAAGAAGTCAATGATAGCAACTTGGAGTGATAGCGACTCCAGCTCATCCGAGGAGGAAATTGAAGAGAGAACAAATCTCGCCTTTATAGCAATCGAGGATGACGACTTCTTCTTTGAAAGCGAAGAAGAAAAGGTACATGGCTCTCTTGAATATAATGAATTGCTTGATGCTTTTAATGAATTACATGAATAATGTGAATTGCTTAAGAATAAGCATAAATTAATTAAAAATGAGCATTCATTACTATTAAGTGACCATACATTAATTATTGAGAAAAATGAAATGCATGAAAAAGAAATCGCATGTTTAAAAAATGAAAAGTGAAAACTAGAGAAGAACATATCTAACATGCCATCTAACTCAAAAACATGTGATTGCGAATGTATTTTGAATGAAAATGTTACATTAAATAAAAAGGTTATAAATTTGCATAATATTGTAGCAAAATTCACATTGGGAGAGAAAAACTTCAATATATTAATAGGATCCTAAAAATGTGCTTATAAAAGAGAAGGATTAGGATATAGGCCTTACATCAAAAGAAATTTTTTTAAGAACTATTTTGTAAAGGCATCTAATTCTCATGCAAATGTTGCTATTAATGAAAATATCACATGTCATGCATTCAATAAGAAATGACACGAAATATTTGAGTGCATGAACAAAAATGTGAAAGTAAATGCATGGATTTCTCAAGGAATCAAAATTAACCCCCTTGGATCCAAGAAAAGTTGGGTACCAAAATACACTTAAACAATTTTATAGGGGGAGCTTTGGGAATAGATCTTAAAGAGAAATTGTGAATTGATCCAAAGACTCAAAAAAAGATGAGGAAAGAGCTCAACAAGAAGAATATCTAAACGCAATCCTCAAAGATATATGAATATTGATAATTGGTGGATTTGTCACTATGTGACAATGGTAAAAGGTAAAATTTGTACTTACGGAAACATTGGTACTGTTTCCTCCAACTTGTATGTGTATGCATATTTTTATTGTATAAATTTTTGAAGCATACTAGTGATTAGGCAAATTATATTACAAATGATTTTCATTTGGTATCATCCTATGTCTAAATCATATAATTAACTCATTTAGTATCAATTGGTGTCGCATAATATTTATTGAGTTATATGATATATTTATGTGAATCATTTGATCTATTAGCATGAAAAATGCCTTCCCATTAAGTTTAATTGGTTGAAAATAAAATACATGGATATTTGCTTAAATTGAGTATTTTTGATGAACTATGCATGATTTTTACATTATATGACAAAAAGGTGAAAATGGGGAGAAATTATTGAAAATGCTAAGTGTGCATGTAAATAAATCTTCATATGATTATGCATATATTAATTAGTATCTCATTAAAACCTAATTTTGCTTCTCCAATCTTTTTAATAATGTCAAAGTGGGAGAAATCATAGGAATGTGATTAAAACTTGTGTTACCCTCAAACTTGTATTATATTGAGCAAGTGTGTATTAATGTGTTTGTCTAAGTTTTATAGCACTACATTGAATACACACATTGAGGGAGAGTTAATATTGAGGGGGAGGAAAATCGTTAACTATTTGGACTCTCAAAGCTTCACAAGTTTTAAAGGTTGCCATCATCAAAAAGGGGGAGATTGTTAGCGACATAGTCACATGATGGATTTTGATGACGTCAACACTTGAAGTCTTCGACCCGCATTAGTGAGACATTACAAAAAGATGTCGAAGCACGTTGGTGGTGAAGAGCGTGAATGTGAAAACTAGCGGCAAAACGTAGAAAATCTTGTTTAGTCTTAGCTTAGAGCTTTATATGTATTATGAATTGTTTATCTAAGTACCTAAGCTCATAGGACACATGCAAATTCATATAGATGTATTATAGTCATGTGCAAAATATTTTAAACCTTCAAATCCTGTATTTTATACTGAAACCGGCATAACTGTCCCATATTGGTCACCATACCCGTGAACTTGCTCTATTTGCAGGCTCTCTGGAACCGGTACAGCCTATACCGGCCTATCATACCGGTCTTCCTAGAGATTGCATAGCCACTGAAATCGGCATGCATCATACTGATCCTTATATCGGTGAGCCTAATCTTTCTATATTTACGGGAACCGGCACGAACCATACCATATCCATACCAGTGACCATACGGTGAGCCCTATGATTTTGCATGCTCACTGGAACCGATGAAGACCATACCAGTCCTCATACCGGTGAACATATCGGTCCCAATGGATATATTCAAATGGTAATATAGTCGTTGAGAGCTGTTGCTTTGCCAGACCGGCATACCGGTTCTGGAGACTGGCATACCGGTCTCAGACAGACAAGTTATGGTAGTTTTCATTTTACTATAAATTGAGCCCCAATTTCTTTTTGCAACTGATCTTGAACCTTCATACATATTCTTCTAAAGCAAAAACAGAGAGTTTTCAAAACCTTCATAGTTATATACTCTCATACATCAAGCTCACACATTACACCTTCATATTCATTAGTAGTGAGCTTAGAACACTTGGGTAAGCAACTCACACTTAAAATCTTTATTATCTTTGTGAGTTTCCAAGTGTATTTATAAATCTTTCTTATCAAACACTTGTTGTAAAGGTTCGTGAGTGAGCCTATGTATAAAACGCATTGTAAGAGGTTTTGAGTGAACATAGTCGGTAAAACTCTTGGTTGCGGGTGAGCCACGAAAAACTCGATTCATAGTGGAAATCTTCAAGCGTGGCTTGGAGGAGTGGACGTAAGTTTTGTTGGCCGAACCACTATAAATCACGGTGTTATTTTCTCTATCCCTAAATCTTTAATTATTGCAAGCTTTCATTTATGTACATGGTTATTGCTTAGAAACTTGCATATAAGTGATATATTGAAATAGAGAAAATCGACCTAAGCTAAATCGGTAAAACTAGATAAAATTGGTAAAGATTTTAAATTCCACATTAAACCAAAATACTTTTTATGCATTTGATTTTTATAATTCATCTTTGCAAGATTGTATAATTGGCAGGATATGACTTCAACTTAATCTTTTTGTGTTGATTCATAATATGTAATGGATTACAGTAATGAATTTATTAATTATATATGAGATTTTTTTTTTCAATTTAATATTGAATTAAGGATTCATCTTATGTTTATATATTAATAGCTATGTAGATATTTAAGAGCAAGAAAACACTAATTCAATGGACAGGTAAAGTCAAAATGAAGAATGGTTTTATAATTATGATAAATAGATTTAATTTTGGTGATGGTTCCCAAAAAATAATAATTGCCTTTTGATGTGATAGAAGTGGACAATACATAAACATGAGAAAAAATTAAGAGAATAAAAAGTAAAAAAAACCAAGGACTACTTGTACTAAGAGGTATAAATGTCATTTTATATTAAAGGGTCATAAGTTGGACACAGATGATGATTGGGTTTTGAAAGTAGTATGTGGAATGCATAATCAACTTATTGTTAAGTATCTGGAAGGATATTCTAATACAGGAAGATTATCCAAAGAAGAGACTCCATTGTTAATTGATATATCCATGAGTATGACTAGACCTGGACATTGTTCGGTTCGATTTCAAAATTGAACCAAACCGAATCAGAAAAATCGTAACTTTACAGTTCCATCCTATTTGGTTCCGATTCGATTTCGATTCCGAACCGAAACCGTATCCGGGTCTAAGTACGACGAGTTCAAAAGGTATTTTATTTACATTGAAAAAGAAATATGCCATCAACGTTTCAACAATAAAGAATATTTATAATACACGCCAAATGTATAAGGTGGCAGAGATGGGTGGAAAATCGCAGATGCAACAATTTTTGAGTAAGTTATCTGAAAAAATATGTTGCCTGCACAAGATCTTTGATAACCCCGATATTATCAAAGACTTATTACATGTGTTAATGAATATTATTATGGAAATAATATTAAGGAAATAATATCCCTATATTATGGAATCAATCTCCAAAACAGAATTCCTAGTATCTTTAGAATTCATGATTTTATTATATTTCCCTATTAGATGAAGATTTCATATATTCATTATTATTGTTCATAATTATAGGATTTCTTTTCTATTTTGGTTTTCTATGTAGCCTATATAAAGGCCTCTACCATTGTAAATTCATATAGAGTGAATTCAAGACTTTCTTTCATTATCTAACAGCATGGATTTCCATGTGTCGACCAATAGATATAATCTTTCCTTATTAAGGATTGTAGGGGGTGACATCGACTGAGATGACATTTGTTGCTGCATTTGCTTAAGCATGAAGACAACTATACGTGGGCATTAAATTAATAGATTAAAACGTGTTGTTGATTGTGATTTTTGGGCCCAATAGTCCCTAACAGTATAAGGAAGGCATAGAGGGGATTTCTATTTCCAAGGTTCAAAAGTCCGAGCCCGAGGAACATGGACGTCAGGTCCAGTTAGGGGATTGGTGGCCAGTTCACATTTTTCGACAGTCCCGAATGGTGAAAGATGTTTAGAGAAGCGAAGGGGGCCAAAGCCTCGGGATCGACCCGACCTGATAGTCCGATATAGGCAGAATGGGTGATGTTCCAGATCTCGACTAGGTGAGGCGGGTCGGAATGGTAATGGTCTGATCAGGGTCGAATGACGTAAGCTCTATATGGAAACTTGCACCTTTCAA
>SKCR01004466.1:0-26565 GCA_019454045.1 Zanthoxylum bungeanum | reverse complement strand
ATGCATGATTTGTTGATCTTGGGACTTGATTTAAAACTCCATCCTCATATATATCTAAGGTGATCTAATCACAATGACGAGAGTGCGCAATTTCCTTGTTACATAGTTAATTTGCTAAAACAACACAATGATCTGTGCAAATAGTGACGCTATGGGTCATTTTGTCCAACACAGTACATGTGCTGAAGAATAAGACTACAAAGTTAGAGCCACGTTCTCAAGTGTGCCTATTTGTAGACTATCCTAAGGAGACTATCGGTGGATTCTTATATAGCTCTGAAGATAACGAAGTGTTTGTATCGACAAATGCTACGTTTCTAGAGGATGACTATATGAGGGAGTTCAAACCTCGAAGTAAAGTGTTACACGAGGAGTTACATGCTGGTTCGGCCAGCACATCATCGTCAACGACAATTGACAAACACATTGCACCTTCAACATCTGAGCGTCAGATGCAAGTTCATCAGAATGATCTACCACATAGATGTAGTGGGAGGGTTGTACGACAACCTGATCGCAATATAGGAGTCGGAGAGGCACAAGTTATCGCATCCAGTGATGGTATAAATGATTCATTGACCTGACGTAGTGAAATAGATGATTCTGATAAAGAGGAATGGCTCAAAGCAATGATCGTAGAGATGGAGTCTATGTACTTCAACTCAGTCTGGGAACTTGTGGACCAACCCGATGAGGTAAAATATATAGGTTGCAAGTGGATCTATTAGAGAAAGAGGGGAGCAGATGGAAGGTACAGACCTTCAAGGCTAGGCTAGTGGTCAAAAGTTATACCCAGACAAAGGGAGTTGACTCTAAGGAAACTTTCTCGCCAGTAGCCATGCTCAAATCCATATGTACTCTTCTGTCTATTGCCGTATATTATGACTATGAGATTTGGCAAACGGACGTCGAGACTGCATTCTTGAATGTAAATCTTGTTGAGTGTATCTATGTGGTACAACCAGAAAGGTTCATAGCCTAAGAACAAGCGCAAAAGGTTTGCAAGTTGCAAAGGTCCATTTATGGACTCAAGTAGGCATCTTGATCTTAGAACATAAGATTTGATACCACGATCAAGTCTTATGACTTTGAGAATAATGTTGATGAGCCTTGTGTATACAAGCGCGTCATTGACGGGAAGTTGGTTTTTCTTATTTTATACGTTGATGATATCTTACTCATTGGGAATGATGTAAAGATATTTTCGGACGTGAAAACCTGACTAGCTAACCAATTCCAAATGACAGATTTGGGAGAGCCCAGCTATGTTCTTGAGATTCAAATACTTCGGATCACAAGAAACGACTGTTAGCTTTGTCTCAGGCATCATTTATCGACAAGATCCTTGTGCGATTTGGGATGCATAATTCCAAGAAAGGCAATTTGCCTTATCGACATGGAATTCCCTTGTCAAAGGAACAGTCTCATAAGACACCTCAATATGTTAAGGAAATGAGACATATCCCATATACCTCAACAGTTGGTAGTCTCATATATGTTATGTTATGCACAAGACCGGACATCTGTTTTATAGTAGGACTAGTCAGTAGGTTTCAGTCTAACCCATGACTGGATTATTGGGTGGCTGTGAAACACATTCTCAAGTATCTTAAGAGAACGAAAGATTATATGCTTGTATATTCTAGTGAGGTTATGATCCTAAAATGATATACGGACTCTGATTTTCAGACAGATATGATTCTAGGAAATCAACATCTGGATCAGTGTTACCCCAGTTGGTGGGTGATCGTTGAAATCACACACGTAACGCAAGCGCACATATCACTCAAGTAGTATAAAAATATCGATCCCACGAGGATTTAATTTCTACTATTGTTATTAATTATTGATACTATTTATTTACAGGTATCTAATTAAAAGGAGAAGGAAATGATTCCTCAATTGATTAGTTCAATGTGGATTTGCTAAATAAATAAAAAACACAAAAGAAAATACTAAGAAAAATAAACAAAATACACAAATATTTAGGGTTGTGATTCCACACAATATTTTCTAATGATGAATTTATTCTTTTATATATGTGTAATAAATCAGCCTGTTAACCTAGAACACGAGGATATGCAAAAGCCTCTTCCGATGGTCAAATTCAAACAACCAGTATAACCCAATTAATCATAAGTCTATGTTAACCAAGTTACCTGAATTCATTAAGTTCAAGTTGTTGGTTTCTATAATTAGTCCCAAAGAAAGAATAAGCCATAGAAATACAAATATCATACATGCAAAGCTTGAAGCATGGCGGAATCATACTTACAAAGCTTTGTGACGAATATGATGAAGAAAATCCCTGAGTCTTCAAGGTGGATGTTTTTCAGCCAAGAACAAGAATGAGAGAAGCTTCAAGTCTTGGAGCTGTTTTCGGCCAAGAACAACAGTG
Source organism: Zanthoxylum bungeanum (assembly GCA_019454045.1). Classification (NCBI taxonomy): domain Eukaryota; kingdom Viridiplantae; phylum Streptophyta; class Magnoliopsida; order Sapindales; family Rutaceae; genus Zanthoxylum; species Zanthoxylum bungeanum. Next base: position 24,167 of record SKCR01004466.1, on the reverse strand, counting down.
TGAGAAGCTTCAAATCTTCTAGTACTCCAAGCTCCAAAGATGTTTCCCTATCACCTCCTTTGATCCCTTATTGTGCTAGCAAAATGGAGAAATGAAAAACAATTTTTCTGCCATGGATGAAGCTCACGGCGTGAGCAAGAAGAAGGAGAGGAAGTGTGTCTTTTCAATTTTCTATTTCTCTTTTATTTGTTTCAAAAAACGTGAGAAAGAAAGAGAAAAGCAATGATGAGATATGATTTACCAAAATGAATTTTTAATTAAAAAACCCTTCAAAAACCGTGAAAGGTTTTCCCTCCAAATAAAATTCATTAAATGACATCATCTTATTACATTGAGAATAGAGACATTGTATCATCCCATAAAGGTGACTAGATACATCCATCATCTATTCGTGTCAAGTAATGAGACTTCGCGATGTGATTTGCGGATCCTACTCGTTTCAAAATACGAATGTGTTCGCAAACACTTTCGGGCTCGGTTTCGCTAATTCCGAATTAACGCATTTCCGTCGCGACGAGAATTAAATAATTTCGCCTAGCGAAATTACTATTTAGATCGCTAACGAATTAATTCTAAATTAATTCGTTTGCCCGAATTAAAATCCGATTTTAATTTCGCGTCGAAATCTAATTTCGTTTAATATATATCGAATATATTATTTTATCGATTAATTCCAAATTAATCGTTATCTCTCTCCTAATAAGGCATTTTATCCAAGATAAAGTTTCTCCGTAATTAATCCAAGATTAATAAAGTTTGAATCAAACATCATAGGTGAATCTTCAGGAAACCACCCAAGAGATCTCCGGATATGTTTGCAGTAAATACGGTCATTGGATAATCCAAACACGTACGTACCTCGTACTACGTTTTTACCGATTTACAAGACAAGGTTGGCTTCTAGCAAAGCGCCATGCCTACCCAATTCTCCAGAAATTTCTTATTGGAATATTAGATCTTTATCAAGCGTAGTATACCGTAGTATCGCGTACATCGATCCAGTATCGGACGATCACATGTTAGGCATGGGGCTGGAAATGTGTCTGCCCCGTACGAAACATATATCGGATATCAAACAACTAGTCTCTTTAAATCGGACAATCCTGACCTGGTCATATTGTCCCGACGGTTGCAACCTTTTATAGAGAACTAGTTCTGTATCCTGCGTGATCATCATCTCCATATGTCTGAAGTGATACTTCCATCTTGACATCACATCCAGTACACTACGATTCTCGATAAACCCAGAAGAGGCGTACACAGAACCGGTTAAAGCCCCGAACCACAAAAACCAAAGTTTACCGATTGTCGCAAGTACTAGCGATGCATGTCTCAGGTTAAGACCATATACACCTACCCTGATGCGGCCTCCCATAGACACGCAGACATACTACCAATGGGATTCCACGGGGTCTGTCCAGAGCGAAGCTGTTTTCCGTACCATCGGTAAAACACAACCTCCTATCGCACTTGCATAAGTATCCAATACTTAAATATATGAGAACTATGCCGTTGTGCCATCACAACTCGCACAAGTGCAATACTAGTCTATTCCGCATTATCGATGTCTGATCTCGATAATACTCCGATTAGGGATATTTAATGATTAAACCTTTTATATTGATACTGTCTCATATCATCTCAATACGGAACTAATCATATGGACTTTTGCCATTAATATATCAAAGTAAATAATTTTACAAAACGGCAAAAGGCAATTTCATTATCACATAGTTAATTTTGTACAATAATACAATATCATTTACAAAACAGTGACGCTATGGGTCATAATGTCTAACAATCTCCCACTTGGCCTATAGCTAGTCACTCAAGCATCTAATACCTGAACTATGTATATGTCGTTCAAACACCTCATGAAGAACAACCTTCGTCAGCGGATCTGCAATATTGTCATCCGATGCGACCTTCTCGACTTTTACATCGCCACGATGTATAATCTCCCGAATCAGATGGTAACGCCGAAGAACATGCTTGGATCGTTGATGAGACCTTGGTTCCTTAGCTTGTGCTATAGCCCCGTTATTGTCACAATACAATGGCACGGGCTCAGCTGCTAACGGAACTACTCCTAATCCGATTAGGAATTTTCGGATCCAACTGCCTCATTTGCTGCTTCTGACGCAGCAATATACTCCGCTTCAGTTGTTGAATCGGCAACAGTATCTTGCTTGGAAGATTTCCAGCTCACTGCTCCGTTATTCAAACAAAAAATGTACCCCGATTGCGACTTGAAGTCGTCCTTGTCGGTTTGGAAACTTGCATCGGTGTACCCAGACACCTCAAGTTCTCCACCTCCATAAATTAAGAAAGCATCCTTAGTTCGTCTAAGATACTTAAGGATATTCTCAACTGCCATCCAGTGACCTTCACCTGGATCGGCCTGATAGCGACTGCACATGCTCAAAGCATATGACACATCAGGTCGCGTACATATCATGGCATACATGATCGATCCGACTGCCGAGGCGAACGGTATCCAACTTATGTTATCTCTCTCTTCTATAGTCTTAGGACACATGTCTTTAGACAGAAGGATACCACGTGACATTGGCATCAATCCCTTCTTGGATTGATCCATGTTGAATCGCTTCAACACTTTGTCAATATATGTACCCTGGGAGAGTCCAAGCAGCTTTCTGGATCTATCCCGGTAGATCTTTATTCCCAGAATAAAGGGTGCTTCTCCCAGATCTTTCATGGAGAATTTCAATGAAAGCCAAGCTTTCACCGACGTTAGCATGGGAATGTCATTGCCTATAAGCAATACACCGTCGACATAAAGGACAATAAAAGTCAGTGCTCTCCCACTAACCTTCTTGTATACACAAGGGTCATCATCGTTTTGTACGAAATCATATTCTTTTATGATCTCATCAAAACGCTGATTCCATGACCGTGATGCTTGCTTCAATCCATAAATGGATCGATTTAACTTACAAACCTTGTTTGCAAGTCTAGGTACGATAAAACCGTAAGGTTGTTGCTTATAAACATCCTCCAAAAGGTTTCCGTTAAGGAAAGCGGTTTTAACGTCCATCTGCCATATCTCGTAATCGAAATAAAGCATTATCCGAATGGATTTAATCATGGCAACGGGTGAGAAAGTTTCGTCATAATCAAAACCATATTGCAGACGATACCCTTTTGCTACAAGCCTAGCTTTGTAGGTTTGAACGTTGCCATCCATGTCGGTCTTCACATTATTCGAATGGATTACGCCTTCTGGTGCATCAACCAGTGTCCAAACTTGGTTGGCGTACATGGAATCCATCTCGGACTTCATGGCTTCTTGCCATAAAGCGGAATCAATATTCTGTATTGCTTCCTCATACGTAGTCGGTTCATTATCCTCAAAAAGATTAATATCTACATGAGGCGAGATCAGGAACCCATACCTCTCAGGTACCTTTCTGACTCTCTCCGACCTACGCGAGCTTTGGGCCAATGACTCCCAAACCAGTTGGCTTTAGGGCACTAGGTGTTAAAACACCCATACAAACTTAATTACTTGGATCTCAAATGTCAAAAGTTCTATCGTTTGACGTGAATAGTCACTACTTACTGAGGCAAGACGCCCAGTTACTAAGTAGAACTTTATTAATTAACTAACTCAAGTTTTCCTGTTTGACGTGACCAATCACTACTTACTAAGGCAAGATGCCTGGTTACTAAGTACTAACTTGGTTAGTTTTTATTCAAATATTTTTTTTATCATCATTCCTTACATCAAAAATAGCTGCAGAAAGAAACAAATTTTCAGGCAAACAGTCATTCATCAACCACCGATTATTTTAACTAGTCATTTTGTCAATTTCATATTATCTAACTGCTACAGAACAAATTTTTTAAGTGCATATGGGTCGGACCTAGATATTAGGCTCAAAGTGTAGGTTGAAAGTGAGATTAGCATTTATCTTTTCCTAAAACTTTTTACTAAGAAAAACAATCTCATCATTAGACTCTTTTTTTGTATATTTTTTTTTAAATAAAAGCATGAAAAAATTAAATCATGCAAAACAAACGACATGCAGGGAAGAAAAAAATAATAACGGAGAAAATAAAAATAAACAACCATACCCCCAAACCTAAACTGAGCATTGTCTTCAATGCGTTACAAAATAAAACAAAGATAATGGAACAATGGTAACTTTGTTAAATATTTCCTCAGCATCATTGTCGGCACTACCGTCCTCTAGCAGATCAGGAAATACTGGAATCTGCTCATCGTTCATGTTGAGATGGCGAGCCATTTGTTGTAGCAACTGTCTCGTGGCCAAGCTATTTTGAATGATGAAGTCAATGCGAGATTTCATTTGTTCTAAGCGTTGTGTCAGAGAATGGGATCGCGATAATCGCTGAGCAGGTTGAGGATGCAGTTGTGGAACAATAGATGTAGAGGAAGAGCTAGCCTATGCGGGGATTTTCTCTGCTCTTAGTTGATGGAAAAATTCATGTTTTAAGTGCAGTGGTAGGTTGTATTGATTCCTCTCTAAGGTCTATGGGCACCCCAGCTGCTGCACAGAGATTAGTGATAAGACTGCAATATAACAGTCCAGTCTGTGCAGAGTGTGCTGCCCGAACAATATTGCTCAAAATCAGCCCACTTATATTAATTGAATGTCCCTCAACTAAAGAGTAAAGCAGAATCATCCGCTCTTTAGTGATATTTGTTATGTGGGTTAGAGGGTGCGAGTTAAAAAGGAAAACCAAACTCGGGCATCAGGTATTGGATACCTAGAACTTATTTTTACATATTCCCCGTTATTATTGATATCCCATATAGCATTGGGGATGCATAGTGTTCTAGTGATGATATCTAGTTCATGGTGCTCGATGGTTTCAGTGTATTCATCATCCTCGATATCTGGTAACCTATAAAATATGTTGATCGTGGACCGATCAAATGTCACCATCTGGCCTCTAACTAATACCTGATACGCTATGTACTCATAAGCATTAGCGTAAAATTCTCTAACCATGGGAATGCATGCAGGGGTAGGCTGCTGGCAAAGCTTATTTTAGTGCATCTGAGCGATCATATAGTCAAATTGGGGGAATTGCCCCGGATTAATTTCAAAACCCCTCTCGATGATAGGGACTTTTTGTCCCACACTCTCTTCGTACCGTTTCTCTGCGGCCGCAGACATAAACTTTTCATTGTTATGAGATGGTTCAGCGACTGCTTTGCTTCGGGCTCATTTGGGTACATTGAGATTTCAAAAAAATTGGGCAGAGTTTCCCCTAATTTTAGGATATGCCAAAATAACCCTAAACTAACACTTCAGAAATTCTGATAGCCTTCGCCCTCATTACTACGATATCAACAATTACAGCCACCAATCCAACAACTAACAACCACAAATATTAACTAGAACCCAAAAATTTACAAATCAAACAAAATTACAAAATAAAGAATGATAAAAAGTGAAAAGGAAAGAAGTTACCCAATTTGTGAAGTTGAAGACCCAGAACCGAGCGTTACACACAAATTGAGAGTTGTTCATCCAAAATCCATAAAATTGAGGGTTGGGTTTTGTGTAGGGGGAAGTGATTTTGTGGGTTTGTTAAGTGTTTTTGTGATAGATTTAGGTTAGTTTTGGAGAGAATGTGTGAGGAAGAAAAAGAAAAATTGAGAGGTAATGAGAGATTTGGAGAGAAAAAGAGAAAGAGAAGAATGAAATGTGAAAGAAAATGGAGTGGCTGCTGGTTTTGAGGCCGGATATCGTAAGCGCATCGCGACACATAAAGGGTTTGCGTCGCGACGCGTAGCCCTAAGTTATGGGTGTTCACGTGTTTGGTTGGCGCGTCACGACGCGATAGGTATGTGAGTCGCGACTCCAAAGGCTTAACAAAGTGTCACTCACTACCTCATTTGAGTCACGAATTGGTTAGGTTACGTCACGACGGAAATGTATTTTTTTGACAAAATCGAGTCTTTAGATGAATAAATCCATTTGGACGCTTATCATAAGTGACTCCTTACTCTACCGTCTCTAGTGAATTGAATTTTTATCCTCGCGATTTTGTCAAATTTTATTCCGTGATATCCAAAATTTAGACTGACTTGTTCTGCTTCAAGTGCTCAGTATGTGTTTTTCCCTGCAAAAATAATACACAAAATTTTAAAAAAATTCTACAACATGTGAACACAAAATACAATAATAAAATTTAAATGAAAATAAAAATTTTGCATGGGTTGCCTCCCTGCTAGCGCTAAATTTTACGTCTTCAGCCAGACGTGACTAAAGATCATCCGTCAAGGAGGTTTCAACTTGGTTTTGGACGTCCAAATTAGGATAATCCCATGAGCATTGCTTTTGAAGGGTCTCTTTCAAATATAAAGTGGAAAAAAGAATTTTGTCTCATTCAGTGCTTGTGCCACCTTTTTAAACTTTTTCGCTCCAGTGGTTTCTGAAAAGAAATAAAGAAAGTCAAGAGGTCTCGTACGGTGCATGAATTTTAATGGAAGTTTCATTCTATCAAGATTTTGGGCGGTGTCTTTGATTTGTACTCCCCAATATAGTGATGTTTCTCCTGAATGCATGAGATCTGCAATATAGTCAGACATTTGCTCCTCCATTTGTTTTGCTTCTTGCTACACCTTTTCTTCACATAGGTATTTTAGAATTTCTTTGTTCAGCTATTCATTTGTCATCTGTGAAATGCATGCTCCATATGTGTCAACCTGATGATGTAAATATTTATCTTATTGTAGGTCTTTATCCTGTATGGTTGGTATGCATGGCTCGAATAGCTCTTCTTCAAACAATAGAGCAATGCATGCTCCAAGTTCTTCATTCAGAGGATGCAAAGTTTCATCCTCACTTGTTGGTGTAGTTGATACAAACAGCTCTGCTTCTTGTTCCTCATCAGAGTCCGATAAATAATAAAGATAAAATTGAGATTCAGTTGGTTCAGGCTATTAAACTGATACCTTTGATTCTTGATACTACTCAGCCTCTTCCTCCGTTAAGGTGTCATCATGAAATGCTTTGTACTCAAAGGCTTCGTCAGTGTTATTTGAATTTATTCTGTGGGGTATGTAGTTCTGGTTGTTGATTATTTGTCTCAATTCATTTACCACCTCTGTAAGGTTTTGATTTGATCCAAAAACGTTGCATAATGTTCAGCTTCCCGTTTCTCGAGCCTGTTTATCAATTGTCTTCCCACTGATGGTTCTGGTCTTTGAAGATTGTAGATTGATGGTGGATAAGATGGAAAATGTGGTTCAGTGAAATATGCTGGTTCATTATATGAAGGTCTTTGATACTTTTGCCACCCTGAATTGTAGTTGTAATCGCAATGATTGCTAGGGTGGTTACCATTACATATCTCACATCTGATCATTGTGTTCTGATATGGTTGAGCAAATGTTGTGTTGAATGGCTCAAACATCCATGGATAGTTGTTGGGCTGGACAACATGCCTCAGAAAATCGGACTGTTGGTCCTTGATTTGGGGTGTATATTCACCTCGTAAAGCTCGTAATTCTTTTATCAGCCAGTAAAGATCCATTTCAACCACCTGAAAATAAAAGAAGAAATAAAAATTACAAATAAAAATAAAGAAAATTAGATAAAAGTAAAATAGATAGCTTCAAAATTAATAACACAAGAAAAATAAGTCCCCAGCAATGACGCCAAAAACTTGATCGGTGAAATCACACACGTAATGCAAGTGAACATATCGCTCATGTAGTATAAAAATATTGATCCCACGAGGACTTAATTTCTACTATTGTTATTAATTATTGATTCTATTTATTTACAGGTATCTAATTAAAGAGAATGGAATGATTGCCCGATTTATTTGTTGAATGTGGAATTGTTAAATAAATAAAAACACAAAAGAAAATACTAAGAAAAAAAAAAGAAAAGAATATATAGGGTTGTGATTCCAAACAATATTATTCTAATGAAGAATTGATTCTTTTATATATGTGTAATAAATCAGCCTGTTAACCTAGAACACGAGGATATGCAAAAGCCTCTTTTGATGGTCAGATGCAAACACCCAGTATAACCCAATTAATCATATGTCTATGTTAACCAAGTTACCTGAATTCATTAAGTTCAAGATCCAATTGTGGCTACCCCCACCTGACAGGTATATTCCTATCATGTAAGGAAATCTACCTAATAGACTTTTACCCCAAGGTGAGATCGTGATCTATTGAATCTAAGGCTGAAACCTAAAATCCATTTTCCAAGTTCATTTTAAGTTTACCACATCAATCTTATTGGTGATCACGCAACAATAAGCATTAAGCTTAAGATTCAATAAACAAACCAAAACATTAATCATAATATAATGAAATCAATTATTAAGCATATGAATATTGAGTTTCATCACTTCCCTAGAATAAAATAAAATGATGGTGTTAGGGGATCCACCTTTAATATTTAAAATGTATAAATCTCACTTTATTATAATATAGAAATCGTCAGTGTTACCCAATTAAGTCAAATCAGCCATAAAAGTCGTGTTATTATTTGTCCATAAACCAGCCATATAGGCGGTAATCATCTGTCACCTAAAGACCGACCCTATTGGCGATGTCACATTATGTCAAATAAATAAAAACCAGCCATTAAGGCGGTATCAACTTTAATCCATATTATTAAATTACAATTATCATATTATAAATTAAGTGAAATTAATCTACTTTATCCTATTAAAGGTTTCACCCTTCGCCCAGCGGAAATTAACTGCTAAACATAAGAGAAAGTAAAACATACAAACTATTATTACTAAAAATAAAAATACATAAAATAAACACACAAGATACAATCCTCAAGTTCCTTATTAGAAACCTCAAGGAAAGTGTGAAAATTCTTAATGAATTGAATCTAATTTATAGGAAAAACTTATGGACCAGCGTCGCAATGCGTATGGTGGACTGCGTCACGACGCGTTGACGTGTAAATGTGTTCTTATGAGATCCTGACATGTGTCCACGGAGCACCGAGCGTCGCGACGCATAAGTGCTCTACGTCGCGATGCATATACAGTAAATGTCTGCAGGCTTCATAATAGAGGTGTGTCACGACGTAAAATGGTATGCGCATCGTGACGCGTGAGTAGTGAAATTCCATTTTTGCCTTTTTGTTTGTTTTTCGTCGATTTAGCCCTGATTTGATTTCATTGAGTGCTAAATCTTTTTTTATCTGCAAAAAATACAAAAACACATCAAAACGTTCATCAAACCCGAGAAACCATAAAAAATATTAGGTCAAAATGGCGGTAAAATGTGATATATTTTCTGTTGATCAGTGGGGCTATAGTATGTTAGAGTATAAAGCAATATTGCATTGTTGACTCCACCATGGAGGATGAATATGTAGCAGTAAATTCTTGGGAGATTTGAAGTTGTTCCAGATATGGATATACCACTCACACTTTATTGCCATAATAGTGGTGCAGTGGCAAATTCAAAAGAACCAAGAAGCCACAAGAGGGAAAAACATATAGAGAGGAAATATCATCTCATTAGGGAGATAGTGCAGAGATGAGACTTTAATGCCACAAAGAATGCTGACCGGCGTAAACACACACGTATAACGCAAGCACACGTATCGTTCAAGTAGTATAAAAATATCGATCCCACGAGGACTTCATATCTAATCTATTAATTTTATGAGGTCAAATGATTACTAGTATCTAACAGGTTGTTTGATTGATTTGAAATAGTGACGATTCTAAATTTAAAAACAAGTAAATAAAATTGTTCGAAAGTAGGTTTTAAGAAAATTCAATATTAAAAACTATCTAGGGTTGTGATTTCTTCCAATATATTTTAAAGATGAAGTGGTTATCTTAAAGTTGGGTAATATATTGATTTATTTACCTGGAACACTAAATTATGTGTAAGCCTCTGTCGATGGTCAGACATAAATACCACAGTTTAAACCCAATTTAATTATATGTCTATGTCAACCAAATTATCTGGATTCATTAAGTTAAGTTCCAATTATGGCATTTATCTGATTTGGGTTCTAGTTTGGTACCTTCCAAACGTTTAACATATGCCCAGCATCCCCAAATCTTCAGGAAAGAGAAACCTGGTTTCCTTCCTGTCCATTTCTCATATGGAGTCTATTCAACAGACTTTGACGGAACCTTATTCAAAATAAGTACCGCACTGGTTAATGCGTATCCCCAGAAGGATATTGGTAGCTCAGTCCGACTCATCATCGACCTTACCATGTCTAACAAGGTACGGTTTCTCCGTTCAGACACACACGTTTAATTGCGGTGTTCCAGGAGGAGTCCACTGTGAAAGAATACCATTTTCTTTCAAGTAATCTTGAAACTCATAACTTAAGTATTCGCCACCACGGTCCGACCGCAATGTCTTAATACTCTTGCCTGTTTGTTTTTTACTTCGTGTCGAAACTCTTTGAATTTCTCAAAAGTTTCCGACTTGTGTCTCATTAGATACACATAACCATAACGAGATGCATCATCCGTAAAGGTTACGAAGTAATGATATCCACCTCTAGCCTGGCTAGACATGGGCCCACATACGTCATTATGAACGAAGGCTAACAGTTCTGTGGCACGTTCACCTTTACCACTAAAAGGTGATTTAGGCATTTTGCCTAAAAGACAAGATTCGCAGACATCATATGAATTAAGATCAAATCTGTCCAAGTACCCACTCTTCGAAAGTGTGGATATGCGAGTCTTGTTGATGTGTCCTAGACGACAATGCCACATGTAAGCTTCATCTTTTAGATTACTCCTTTTGAGCCTTTTGTTTGTTATTTTATGTTTAGGAGATTCATTTATATTCAAAATATAAAGGCCATTATTGCAACAGCAGTGCAAATTTCTGCATCATTTTTATATAAATAACACCCTGTTTCTAAATACAAAAGTGTACCCATGCTGGGTTAACAAAGATACAGATATAATATTCCTAGTCAAACTAGGTATATAATAACAGTTCAAAAGTTTAAGCATATGACCCGAGGGCAATTCCAAAACAAAAGTCCCTACAGCCAAAACAGCAACTGGAGTTCCGTTTCCGACTCGTAGGTCAATCTCCCCTGAAGCCAGCATCCTGCTATCCTGCAGATCCTGCAAATCAGTACAAATATGAGCAGCACAACCAGAATCAAAAATCCAATTTTAAAACTAGAAGTAGTCATATTTATCTCAATAACAAACATACCAGAGGCTAGTGCCTTGTCTGCCTTGATATCCTCCTTGTGTCCCTTGCCCATTCGGCAGTCACGTTTCCAGTGACCCTTCTGCCGCAGTTGAGGCAGACATCTTGAGACTTGTCCCTTGGCTTCCCATAAGCTTTTGTCAACTTGCCTTTACCCTTTTTCTTATGTTTCTTCTTCCTCACTCCTCCAGTAGCTTTGAGCCCAGCCTTTGGCCTCTGAGAGGTCGATGCAAAGTGCGCCTCGTGCTTGCCCCATTTGTGGAGTTCTTTTTCAGACTCTTTCAAGATGGATAACAGCTCTCCAAGAGTGTCATCCGTATCCATCAACTTGTAGTTGATTATTATTTGTTTCCAAGTATCAGGAAGTGACTGTAAGATCATATCTATGGTCAGCTCAGCCTCCAAGACTATTCCCATATTGGCCAACTCATCAATATCGGCGATCATTTGAGCCCCGTGGGCCTCAACTGATGCGCCTTCAGTCATTCGGGCGCGGAAGAGTTTTTCTTCACCAACTCATATCTCTCCATCCGCTTATTGGAGCTGTGGAATCTCGCAGTCTAGCCATCATATTATAAGGATCCAAGTCCCTATTTTGGCGACGAAAGTGCTGAGTCATCGAAGCTAACATAATAGCCTGAGCTGTGTCACAATCACTGCTGTGAGTTTTCCATAACTCCAGCTCAAGTGGGTCAGTGGGCTTAGGCGGGAGAGGTGTTTGTATAGTGTACAGCATCCTCTCAGCCCCAAGGACTATCCTTAGGTTCATTTCCCAATCAGCGAAGTTTGTGCCCTTAAAGACATTTTCACCCATGATGATGTCTCGGACACTTACCTTGCTTGCCATCTCAACTACGATAGTCCAACTATCTAGTTAACGATAAAATGGGTACAGTCTAACTGTTACAATAAAAAAAATAACAATGAATTAGTCCAACTAATTTTAATTAATAAAACAAAATAATTTTGAAAGACGCGTAAGGCTAAGTATCTGAATGAAATTGCAAATTCAATACTAGCCTCCCACTATTTTTATCAAGTCTCTAACCCTCTGTTGAGAACTCGGGAAATCCTATTTCCTAGTGGGCTAGGATCCCGTTAAATAACACACAACCTTGACTTTGGCCAACAAGCTGTATGCTATTTAACTAGGTAGATCTCAAAGATCAATTGGATCCCATCCAATTCCTAGATCCGGTTAGGTGGACATCCAAGTCCAAAACATATGTATATATACTTATGCCAATGTATCTAATACATTTTCCTAACCATATCCTCCGAACCATCTAGGCCTTGGCTTTGGCACAACAAACCTAATGATTCCGGTTAAGCGAGACCCATTGACAAGGAAAGTTTCGTAATCAATGTCGTTGGACAAGAAGTGATCTCTGACTTTGGCCAACAAATCACAACTTGGACAAGACCAATGTAGAACAAAACTCTCATGATTCAAGTACATCCAATTGACAAAGGTCTTGACTTTGGCCAACAACCAATGCCAATTTTGGATCTTGAACAAGAATCATTCAATGGAAGGATAATTGCTTAATATAAATTGAGGGATTTTGCGTAATTGGCAATCCATTTATTATCTTTGTTAGGTCTCATCATCATACACCCTTAAACATGCTTTAAAAACATCATAAAGCACGTAAAGTAAATTAATAGTGATATACGGATGATATATAAAAAAAACTTGTTCCTAGAACTAATCACTCCTTTCCACTCCCCGCTAGCAATATTCTACTTCTACCCAATTACATAATACAAAAAGAGAAACCTCATTTACATTGAGGGGAATTAGGTGAGAAGAGAATACAAAAAGATAAACGAGATAAGGCTGGACACGCAGGTCCAATTTATAAATTCTAAATTTACAATAATTTCTAAAATTACCCTTTCCCTTCTAATATTCATCCGCTATACACTATTAATTCATCACATATATGTATATTCATTGAAGACATGCTATACAACCAATCAAATCCAATTAATTAGTCTTTGTTTAAGTGATCATCCAATGTTCAATCAACGGTTTGATTTTGCGCGAGTCCAACTCGTTTGAGAATAAGTACATAAGGTACGAATTCACGAATTATATCGAACTACCCGTAAATCCAATTTAAGTCGCATTCAATATTAATTCAATTTATTTAATTCCAAATTAAATGTTTACACTTTTAATGTGCTTTTAAGATTAGATTCTAAATCTTATCAAATTGGGTCTCCAAGCCCAACTAACATCCAATGTGTGTTTAATTAAAGTCCGATGGGCTTTTCATTGATTTATAAAGGCTTGGGCTTTGGTCAATGTGGGTCAAACCCAATTACCAAGCCCAAATAAGGAATCACCCTTCAGTGCCATAAAATCAATTTCAAGCCCATAAGGCCCAATTAAACATAAAAGCCCATTAATTAAATTTTAATATTCCAAATTTTAAAATTCAATTGATTAAAGTGTAATTGCATGATTAATTCATTAAACCAAATATTTCAAAAACACCAATTTAATTCATTAATCATCAATTGTTCAAAACACTTGTCTAACATTTATTTGAACAAAAATCAAGCCCTTAACATGTCATGTTGTATTCGGCCAAGAGAGATTTTGCGGGTTCGATTGTTTTTCAATCCAATTGAATCACTAATCTATTATCCGTATTGATTTTAAGTCATCTAATGAACATGAAAGCAAAAATTCAATAAAGTGAAAAGACCTCCATTTTCGGTCAAGCATCAATTTTAGGGAAAAAATCATCCAATGCATTTTTCTCAAAATTGATCATGTATTACATCAAATATCAAACATTTAATCATGCTTAAGTCATCTAATAAACTTGTGCATGAAAAATTCCAAATCAATAAAATGACCTACACATTCGGCCAAGGCATCAATTTTGGGGAAAAAATATCCAATACATTTTTCTCAAAATTGATTATGTAATACATCATATAACAAACATTTAAGCACACTCAAATCATCCAATGAACTTGTGCATGCAAAAATTCAACTTAATGGAAGTACCTCCACATTCGGCCAAGACAACCACTTTGGGGAAAAATCATCCAATGCATTTTTCTTAAAATTGATCATGTAATATATCATATAACATACATATAAGCATACTTTAGCATCCAATTTCACAAGAACATGCTTCAATCAATTTTCCCCAAATTAACCCTAATGTATTTCATGCTTAAACATGGCTCAATGATACCATTGTTGGTTTCTATAATTAGTCCCAAAGAAAGATTAAGCCATAGAAATACAAATAACATACATGCAAAGCTTGAAGGATGGCGGAAACATACTTACAAAGCTTTGTGACGAAAATGGTGAAGAGGATCCTTGAGCCTCCAAGGTGGGTGATATGCGGCCAAGAACAAGAATGATAGAAGTTGCAAATCTTGGGGGTTTTCGGCCAAGAAAACAACAGTGTGAGAAGCCTCAAATCTTCTAGTACTCCAAGCTCCAAATGCGTTTCCCTATCACCTCCTTTGATCCCTTGTTGTGCTAGCAAAAATGGAGAAAACAATTTTCTGCCATGGAAGAAGCTCACGGCTTGCGTGAAGAAGAGGAGAGGAGAGAGTTTATGTCTTTTATTTTTTTTGTTCTCAATCTATTTCAAAACGTGTGAGACCAAATGAAAAATAAAAGAATATGATATCAAATACCAAAAATGAATTTTTTAATCCAAAACCCTTCAAAAACCGTGAAAGGTTTTCCCTCCAAAATAAAATTCATCATTTGCCATCATTACCTTACTTTGAGATTAGAGACAATGTATCATCCCTTAAAGGTGACTAGATACATCCATCATCTATTCGTATCAAGTAATGAGATATCGCGATGCGATTTGCGGATACCACTCGATTCAAAATACGAATGTGTCCGCAAACACTTTCGGTCTCGGTTTCGCTAATTCGAATTAACGAATTTCCGTCGCAACGTGAATTAAATAATTACGCCTTGCGAATTACTATTCAGTTCACTAATGAATTAATTCTAAATTAATTCGTTTGCCCGAATTAAAATCCGATTTTAATTCCGCGTCGAAATCTAATTTCGTTTAATAATATATCGAATATATTATTTTATCGATTAATTCCAAATTAATCGATCTCTCTCTTTCTCCTAATAAGGCATTTTATCCAAGATAAAGTTTCTCCGTAATTAATCCAAGATTAATAAAGTTCGAATCAAACATCATAGGTGAATCTTCAGGAAGCGACCCAAGAGATCTCGGATATGTTGGCAGTAAATACGGTCGTTGGATAATCCAAACACGTACGTACCTCGTACTACGTTTTTACCGATTTACAAGACAAGGTTGGCTTCTAGCAAAGTGCCATGCCTACCCAATTCTCCAGAAATATTCTTACTGGAATTTTAGATCTTTATCTAGCGTAGTACACCGCAGTATCGCATATATCGATCCAGTATCGGACGATCACATTTTAGGCCTGGGGCTGGAAATGTGTCTGCCCCGTACGAAACATATATCGGATATCAAACAACTAGTCTATTTAAATCGGACAATCCTGACCTGGTCATATTGTCCCGGCCGTTTGCAACCTTTTATAGAGTACTAGTTATGTATCCTGCGTGATCATCATCTCCATATGTCTGAAGTGATACTTCCATCTTGACATCACATTCAGTACACTACGATTCTCGATAAACCAGAAGAGGCGTTCACAGAACTGGTTAAAGCCCCGAACTACCAAAACCAAAGTTTACCGATTGTCGCAAGTACTAGCGATGCAAGTCTCAGGTTAAGACCATATACACCTACCCTGATGCGGCCTCCCATAGACACGCAGACATACTACCAATGGGATTCCGCGGGGTCTATCCAGAGCGAAGCTGTTTTCCGTACCATGGGTAAAACACAACCTCCTATCGCACTTGCATAAGTATCCAATACTTAAATATATGAGAACTATGCCGTTGTGCTATCACAACTCGCACAAGTGCAATACTAGTCTATTCCGCATTATCGATGTCCGATCTCGATAATACTCCGACTAAGGATATTTAATGATTAAACATTTTATATTGATACTGTCTCATATCATCTCAATACGGAACTAATCATACGGACTTTTGCCATCAATATATCAAAGTAAATAATTTACAAAACGGCAAAAGGCAATTTCATTATCACATAGTTAATTTTGTACAATAATACAATATCATTTACAAAACAGTGACGCTATGGGTCATAATGTCTAACACTTATTTGACCAACATTTCATCCTAAATGATTTCATTGTGTCCCAATATTATTTTATCTGCAAAATAAACTGAAACACATCAAAACATTCATCAAACCCGAGAAACTAAACAAAATATTAAGTAAAAAGGGCCGTAAATATTGATATATTTTCCGCTCATCACACCCCCAAACCTAACATTTTGCTAGTCCTCGAGCAAAACAATAAAATAAAATACAAGAAACAATTAAAATTAAACTAAGCCACTTTCGTAGGGATCACGGTTGCATTTAGCATATGCAACAAGCCTTTAAACCCCTAGGTGTCCCTAGTGGACGAGTTATAGTCTCGTGAGGGCTTACAGCAACGATACCCACAAACGTTTTACAAAAGTAAAAAGATAATAAAACTAATTGTAGATAACAGGAAATCGGCGACGCTATTCTAGGCTCGCGGCCTAGTTGAGAAGTACGAAATAACATGGAGTCGCCACCCGGTGTGAGCCGGGAAAATGAGATTTAAGGCCGCACTCACCCCTCGCAAGAGAAGACCTCAAACCTTTGGGTTCGGAATGGTCTCTTACTTTATGTCATCTTGTAATGTTTTTGATTTGTGCAATATTAATCAAAACTACTTAACATACATGTACAATGATAATTCAACCTAATTCACATTCATAAAAATAAATCTTACATTTAAATTTACATGCTTCGAAAATGAGTTTTCATAACATAACAAATACAAAAATAAACATGTGGGCCAGTAACTTGGCCACTATTAATGTAGGACCTCTGTAGACAACAGGAGCTGGGCGACGCCGTCCTAGGCTCGCGGCCTAGTTGAGAAGTGTGAAATAACATGGAGTCGCCACCCGGTGTGAACCGGGACAAAGATTTAAGGCCGCACTCACTCCTCGCAGGAGAAGACCTCAAACCGTTGGGTTCGGAATGGTCTCTTACTTTATGTCATCTTGTAATGTTTGTGATTTGTGTAATATTAACCAAGTCTACTTAACATACATGTACAATGATAACTCAACCTAATTCACATTCATAAAAATAAATCTTACATTTAAATTCACATGCTTCGAAAGTGAGTTTTCATAACATAACAAATACAAAAATAAACATGTGGGCCAGTAACTTGGCCACTGTTAATGTAGGACCTCTGTAGACAACAGGAGCTGGGCGACGCCGTCCTAGGCTCGCGGCCTAGTTGAGAAGTGTGAAATAACATGGAGTCGCCACCCGGTGTGAACCGGGACAAAGATTTAAGGCCGCACTCACCCCTCGCAAGAGAAGACCTCAAACCGTTGGGTTCGGAATGGTCTCTTACTTTATGTCATCTTGTAATGTTTGTGATTTGTGTAATATTAACCAAGTCTACTTAACATACATGTACAATGATAACTCAACCTAATTCACATTCATAAAAATAAATCTTACATTTAAATTCACATGCTTCGAAAGTGAGTTTTCATAACATAACAAATACAAAAATAAACATGTGGGCCAGTAACTTGGCCACTGTTAATGTAGGACCTCGCATACCCGATTAGACGTATCTGACGTCAACCGAATACGCTGCGTCCGTAACAGTAAAGTAACAAAGGGTGCCCTCAGGTCTTACCTTTTAGTCGCTGTCCGGGAGTGCGTTCCACGGTGCTGGAAGGGTTATCATCCCACTGTTCTCACTGATCCGTTGTTTCCGCTGTTTTGTCCGGGTTCGCCGTTTTCATTATTTTCGTCCGTTTTCGACGGATTTGATGTTTCCACTGTTTCCACAGGTTCACTGTTTCAGCTGTTTTCTCTATTTCCGCACAGTTTGCTGTTTTCTCCGTTTTCTCATTGTTTTGGCACGCCGTTTTCATCGTTTCGCTCGTTATTTTCACTCATGATTCTTCTTGTACTTTTCTGTTATTTTCACTCGCTGTTCTCTCTGTTTCCAACTCAAATTTTCTTTCTCTCTCTTAAATTATCCTTACGTCAATTTTGGTCGCGATTTTGGCCACGTTTTCACGTGCGCATTTCTAATGCAAATGGACCATCAATTACAGGTGTTTGGTTAGGGTTTCAAGGAATTATTTTGGCTCGGTTTCGGGATGGTTTTTACGTGAGTTTGGAGGGTTATTCTTTTGTGTGTGAGGCTCGGTTTTAGGGTTAGTAGGGCTCAGTTATATGGAGGTGCTAGGGGACTGTTTGCGTGGCTTCTTGGCAGTGGCTAAATGAGGTAGTGAAATTCCAGTGTGGAGTGAGCTGCTCGGCAGTGGATACATGTTTGTGGAGGGTTTACGTGAGGGTCATGTGTGCGTGTAGTAACTAGGTGCAGGGCTAGTGTTCTCGGCATTGGCTAGGGTCAGTGGGCGTGCATGTGGCTTGAAGGGTTTGGTACAGGTTCGGCCGAGAATGAGTGTCCTTATTGCGTGCATGAAGGCAGTGGAGATGGTTTGGTGAAGATGATGTGCTCGGCTGTATGAATGAAGTGGCATGAGGTTGCTGAGTGATGCTAATGGGCTGTGGGCGTTAGCTGAAGGTCTTCACGTGGTGAAGAGGTTGCTGTTAGCTTGTGCAGGGTGAGTGTCTTGCGTGGATAGGAAGTGCAGGATGTGAACGTGCGTAAGCAGTGGCGTGAGGGACTTTGTTGTTTGTGAGGGTGCTGAGCTTGAGGAGTTGGTTGAATTGAGTGCTGGGGGGCTGTTGAAGGTGATTGCGATCGATGTGGGAGGGTGAAGGCAGTAGCGTGAAGGGCTTTAGGTGCATGGCTTGCTGAGAGCAATACTCACGTGTGCATGGGGACCGAAGGAAGGGTGCTGGCAGCTTGAAGGAGCTTTGTGTGATGAAGGGGGCTTCACGTGTGCTGTTGAGAGCTGTTGGAGTGCAATGGCGTGAGTGGTGGACTGTGTACTGCTGAAGGCATGATGGAGGGCTGCTGCCGTGAGAGGTGTTGAGTGCTAAGGCTGATGGCTTATGCGTGAGCTGCAGTGGATGTTTCAGGGGCAGTCTTGCGTGGCTTTAGGGGTTGAAATGGCTCGGCAGTAGTGCCATGATCAGGGACGTGTTACACAGCAGGGGTAATTGGCGTGAGGTGATCTGTTTGGTGAGTTGTTCTCGGCTGAGTGCATGCAGGGCTGCGTGAAGTGCGCGAGTGAGTGAAAGGTTTCGTGTCTGGCTCGTGGTGTGAGGGCTGTGTCTAGGGTTTTTTCGTGGGGAAGAAGATGATGGAGAGGGAGCTGTCCACTGCAGGTGAGACCGTGAAGGATGATGATGATGAATTCTGATTTGTGGCTTCTGAAGGCAGTGGTCGTTTAGGTCTGTTGAATGTGAGGCTTGAAGGGTTGTTGAGCTGTGATCCTTTGAGTGAGGGTTAGGGGCTGTTGAAGGTGGCTTACGTCTAATGGAGGGCAGTGGCTGAATCATGAAGTGCAGTGAAGTCCCGTTAGGATCTATGGGCTGTGATGTGTTTATTTGTTTAAAGGGCGTAGGTGCGTGGGCAGTGGCTGCCAGTTGATGGGCTGAATGAAGAGTGGTCAGGGTGTCTCTGGATAGGGTATGGGTAGTGGTGCTTTGTAATTGATCAAATGGAGGAAAAAGACAAGTGAAGAATCGGTGGAGATGATGGGTCTTTGAAAATGGTGTGGTGATTTCTTTTTCTTTTTGTATTGGTTTTGTGGTGGCAAGGAGTTGGTTTCACGTGAAAGGGCATGGGGCTTCTTGTAAGGTTATTGATTTTTTGTTTGTTTGTTGTTTGGTTGGTTAGGGATGTGAAGGTGGAGGAATGGGGTTTTGTTGGTTATTTTTGTTAAAGTTGTTATTTAATTGGTTGGTAATTTTTAATGATTTAATCTAATTCAAATTAATTTAATTGGTTGGTGAATTTTAATTTGCATGTAAGTTGAAGGGTCACAAGCAAGAAAAATTAGAGAGAGAGAATATGTGTGAGAAAGAGCGAGGAAAAGGTTCCGAGCGAAGGATGATTCTAAAATGGAAAAGGCGACGATGAACCCGAAGCAAACGAGCGAATAAAATCCACAAAACGTCAATTCTTGACTTTCCCTTTCCGACGACCGCTTTCCGCGACTTCCACGACATGAAAAGGTAGTGCCTCCTTACGAGGCTCGTCATTGGGCATGATATGTAAAAAAGCAGTGTCTACAGTCGCCCCCACTTTGATGGGACTTGTGTAGTGTGTGACAATGACAATTCTATCAAAGTTACGTGCAATGCATTTCTACTTACCTGGCTCGCCAGCTGCCACCTGACTTACCTGTTACTCGAACTGTTTTGTTATGAGGGTGAGGTGCCTCGACCTCTGGGCTTTGTTCCCGAAAGTGAGCTGAGGGTCTGGTTCCCTGAATTGTGATGAAGCTTTATTCTCCCGAGCTTTATTCTCGAACCGTTGAGATGAGGCTTTATTCCTCCGAGCTTTATTCCCGAACTGAATAGGTGAGGCTTTATTCCTCCGAGCTTTATTCCCGAACTGTAGGTGAGGCTTTATTCCTCCGAGCTTTATTCCCGAACTGTGTAGGTGAGGCTTTATTCCTCCGAGCTTTATTCCCGAACTGTGTAGGTGAGGCTCTATTCCTCCGAGCTTTATTCTCGAACTGTGTAGGCTTTATTCCTCCGAGCTTTATTCCCGAACTGTGTTAGGCTTTATTCCTGATCTGTACTGAATGTGGGCTTTATTCCCATACTGAGCTGAATGCATGCTTTCTTCCTGAACTGAACTGGATGTAGGCTTTATTCCTGATCTGTACTGAATGGGGGCTTTATTCCCGAACTGAATTGGATGCAGGCTTTCTTCCTGAACTGAGCTGAATACAGGCTGTCTTCCCGAACTGAGTGGATGCAGGCTTTCTACCTGAACTGTACTGAATGTGGGCTTTATTCCCGAATCTGCATTTACTGTGGGCTTTCTTCCTGAACTGAGCTGAATACAGGCTTTCTTCCTGAACTGAGTGGATGCAGGCTTTCTTCCTGAACTGAGTGGAATACAGGCTTTCTACCTGAACTGTACTGAATTTGGGCTTTATTCCCGAATCTGCATTTATTGTGGGCTTTGTTCCCCAATTGTTGATATGAGGCTTTATTCCCCCGAGCTTTGTTCCCGAACTGTGTTATTCCCCTAGGCTTTGTTCCCAAACTGTTGAGATAGGGCTTTATTCCCCTAGGCTTTGTTCCCGAACTGTGTTGAGGGAGAGGTTTGTTCCCTGACTGTGTTAACTGTTGGCTTTATTCCCAAACTGTACTGATTAAAGGCTTTATCCCTTGACTGTGCTAACTCTGTGGCTTTGTTCCTGAACTGTATAGATGAGGCTTTATTCCTCCGAGACACTGATACTGATGTGGAGCCTTGCTCCCAAGCTGATATGGTGTGGAGCCTCGCTCCCAGACTGATATGGGCCTCGCCCCCAAGCTGATGATGATGTGGAGCCTCGCTCCCAAGCTGATATGGGCCTCGCCCCCAAGCTGATCAAGATGTGGAGCCTCGCTCCCAAGCTGATATGGGCCTCGCCCCTGAAGTGCCATACTCGGCAAAGTCTGATAATAATGTGGGCCTCGCCCCAAACTGATACTGATGTGATGTGGGCCTAGCCCCCGGACTGATACTGATGTAGGCCTCGGCCCTAGACTAATACTGATATGGGCCTCGCCCCCGGACTGATTCTGATGAAGTGGGTTACAACCCTGGGACGCATCCCCAAAACTGCTGATGCTGATGAAGTGGGTTACAACCCTGGGACGCATCCCCAAAACTGCTGATACTTATGCTGAATGTGGGCCTCAACCCTGGGACTCATCCCCAAACAGGTGCTGACGTGGGTCTCGGCCCTGGGACTCATCCCCAAAACTGAAACTGAAATGGGCCTCGGCCCTCGACTGATGCTGATGTGGGTCTCGCCTCCAAGCTAATATTGACATGGGCCTCGGCTCTGGGACTCATCCCCAAACTGAAACCGAAATGGGCCTCGGCCATCGACTGATGCTGATGTGGGCCCCCCCAAGCTGATGCTGATATGGGCCTCGGCCCTAGGACTCATCCCCAAAACTGAAGCTGAAATGGGCCCCAGCCCTCGACTGATGCTGATATGGGACTCGCCCCCAAGCTGATGCTGATATGGGCCTCGGCCCTGGGACTCATCCCCAAACTGATGTTGATGTGGGCTTCGCCACCAGGATGCCATACCCGGCAGAACTGATACTGAACTAATATGGGCCTCGCCCAGAATGCCATACCCGGCAAAACTGATACTATGTCTCCATACCCGGAGTGTCGTACCTGGCAAAACTGATATTGTGTCTTCATACCCGGAGTGCCATACCTGACGATACTGATACTGAACTGATGTGATGGGGGCCTCGCCCCTAGAATGCCATACCCGGCTGATACTGATCCGAACTGGTGTGGGCCTCGACCCCAGAATGCTGTATCCGACAGATACTAATCATGAACTGATGTGGGCCCCGCCCTCAGAATGCAATACGAAGCAGATACTGATACTGAATCGATGTGGGCCCCGCCCCAGGTTGAGATAGGCCTCGCCTTCAAACTGATACTGATGTGGGGCTTCGCCCCCAAGCTGATATGAGGCCTCGCCCCTAAGCTGACATGATATTCTATTTTACACATTACATCACTTCTCACGAGATAATCTTTGATAGATAGACATATCTTATCCTCAACGAATGCTTTCGCGTCGAAACCAAAGAACCTTCAAAGTACTCGACATACTCAAACCCAGTCATTTGAATGGGCGATCTGAGCTAGACTCCATGTGTGTGTGTGCCAAGGCTCTTTCGCAGCTTAGTCCTTAAGTAAGCCAACTTGGTGTTTTCGTTTCAGAGAATCGAACCAATGGGTCTAACCAACCTGGATGTCTTGATCACATTCTGTGATTACTTCAGCATACTCAACATGATATGATTTTCATCTTTTTTTCTTTTGTCTCTTTCTTTTCATTTTCTTTTCTCTTCTCTTTTTTTTTCTTCTTTTTTTTTTCTTTTTCTGACACACCTACCCTTTAAGGTAGCATTTCTCCTCATGGTGGTCCTAATACTCGCCCATGGGTAGCTTCACGCTTATCGGTTATAGGCGGTCTATTTTTTTCTTTCATATTTTCTTTTCAGAGACTTTTTCTTTATTTCCAACCATATCATATATCATAGCATCAGTAAACCAGGGTGGACACCCAATCAAACGGTCATTCACCGATCCATCATCTCTTCAACTAGTCACCTCGCTAACCACTCAGGCTTCTACTGCTAGGATCCCATAATCAAGTGCTCACGAGTCTAGCTGAGATCAATCAATTCAGAATACCGGACGAGAGCACGGCTCACACTTATCGTTTCTAGGGTTTCTCCCTACAGCAAACAATGTCATCACCGGACATACGTCTGTCTATCAAAGACTTCTCTCACTAATTTTTTTTTCTCACTAATTTTTTTTTCTCACTCATTTTTTTTTTTTTTTTTTTTTTTTTTTTTTACTCATTTTTTTTTTCTTTTTTTCATCAACTAAAATAAAACATAAACTTCCGAATAGGCCTTGGAATACCTGGTCAGCAGGGCACATCACCGATTTAGATCAATGTCCAGTTTGCGCTTATTGCTAGGATCATTATCAGTCCAGTCCAGTGTCGAGAGGATGGGGTCAAGCTTCGGCTCAAAAGCTAGGATCCGGTCAATCAACTCTTCAGCCTTTGTCGCCGTCAAGAAAATATCATCTACTGATTTAGTGACAAACTCGTGTCTCTTGG
>SKCR01004465.1:0-26659 GCA_019454045.1 Zanthoxylum bungeanum | reverse complement strand
TATGGGTCATAATTGTCCAACAGTTAGGTCACTTGGGAATTTTAAAGGCTAGATTCCCTAAAGTACTTGATGAATCAATGACCAATGTTCATGGAAAATGGTCGAAGTGAAGCTGTGTGATGACTATTGTCTTGGTTTACACCAACGACGGAACAGTTCAAGAATATAGTCACTGGTCTGCCAAGTAAATCCGATAGTCATTTACTAGGAAATGTTCCAGACGAAAGCTACCTATTCCGATGCAGTTTCATTTCAAGGAAACTCTATTAAGTGCCACATTAATATTTAAAGAATTGTGGGAGATTGTAGGAAATTCTCTAAAATTACATGTGTATTAATAGAGTGTCTCATTAGAAGACATGTCCCTTAAAATGTGTCTTTTGGTAAAAGCACAATTTGAATGGATATGTCACTTAGAATGAAATGATATAATACTTTAATAAGAAAGGAAAGGATTTCTTGGAGGGTTATAACCCTTGAAGGATTACATCCTTTAAGTTAAATGTGTCTTTAAAAAGGCAACCCTCCATGTATATAAATAGGGTAATTGGGTTCTCAATCATTAATTCAATTTGTTCATTTGTGCTTATATTTAATTAGAGAGTCTTAGGATTAAAAAAAAAATAAAAGAGAGTTTTCCACCATTGTCAAGTTCATTGTTTTTAAAGAAAGGAGTACCCATTTTACATGAAGCAACCAAGTATTATGGGAGAACGTTGGCCAAGTAATCCTTAAGAGTACCAAGGCAGAGCTAATAAGTTTTTAAGGACAGAGTTTACTCGACTTGATTTTGAGATATTCATCATTTACCGAATAATTTTCATGTTTTTCTAAGTTTATGAGTTTGTGTTAATTCTTGGATTGTTTATTTGTTATTTATTAATTTACTTGAATTATATATGTTAAAAATGATTAACAACACGTGCCGAGATTATAACCATCTTTTGTAGTAACCTCAAACACATTATAAATCCCATTACACAGAATATTTAGTACTTCACATAAACCATGAAACACATTATAAATCCCAGCCCAATGATCCTTTACTGAAAACAACTTTGGTCTCAATCCAACAGCTATAGAGACTGAATTGGTCATCTTCATTTTTATTTTTATGTTTCCTGCACATGAAAAGGTATTGAACATCCATCGTCAACGGATTGCATTGAAGGCGTAAATATAGGTATCTAGTGGCACCTAGACGATTTATATATTTTAGATTTCATCGCTGCCAGGATTCCACATTTGTTCTAAAACTTCCCTCGGTTATTCATTGTAAATGTGGCCAACATATAAGCTAAAAAACATTAGTAAGAAAATGGCATGCATCAGTAAAAACTGCATATGTAGCTCCAATAGAAGAGTAAAAAACTAAGAACCCATGTCCTTTTCTTCACAAGCATAACCTTGTGGTTTCAGCATTGTCTCACAAAAATCATCTGTGGCTGCTGCAGCAAATGCAGCCATGCCATCCTGATCACTGGCTTCCAAAAACTCTACTCTAGTTCCAAATGCTGATCCACATAAAGGAATCACTAGATTACATGTCGAGGATAGGACAACTTTCATCTTTGAATATGTCTCCTGTTCTAACAAACCTCTAAAGCTGTGGGAAATTCATATCTTAGAAAGCCAAACAAAACAACTGTAACATAGTGGTCACATTAAATGTTGGGCATCCTTTTCAGCAGATTGAACTAGTAAGTTCAAAAATGGTCTTCAGCGAGCCTGATATCCTGTTGCTGTAACGGTTTCCATATTACGACAAGAAACTCGAGGTATCTTTTCATAAGATGGCTAACAAAACCAGTGTGGCTAATCTGTAAGCCAAAACATATGCATCAAGCAAACATTTGCTTCTTTAACTTAACCAGTTTTTTATTTAATGGAGTGGTGATTACATGTAATATTATAATCTGCTGATTTTGTTCATGATGTTTCACTTTTTTATTAGTTTGGCGTCTTGTTCAATTGTCAACTTCATTCAAGAACGTAATCAGTACAAAACATATCAATATATCTACCAGAAAGAGAACAAACAACTAACTTTATATAGATATTTTTGAGCTTGCTTTGAGGAGATTCTCATGTTCACCCTTTATCATCACTCGTAAGTTCTATTAAGCTTTCCTACTGATCTTTGAAATGCTGCTGCCAAAATAAATGATAAAAGTTAATTATAACATGCTGTTTGATTTTCCTCTCTAAAACACACAGAATGCACAACCATCGGAAGATGTTTAAAAAGAAACATATTATTGAATTATATTCATTCTCAGGAGAGTAAATAAAGAACAACATATATTTTTTTGGATAGGAATAATAAAGAACAAAATATTACCATATTCAGTCATAAGGTAACCGAATAGGGTACAAACAATAGTGGATCTGATCCCCAGGGTATTTTTTTTCCTCGTATTTTGTTTTTCTTTTTAAAGTGCATTATCTTCAAAATACTATCCCAATTGCTAGCACATTTATAAATGCTAACATGCCTGATGAATTTCTGCAGAATTATGTTTTGCGGGAGTGTCCTGAAAAGAAGTTTCTGAGCCTCTGGATCTAGTCAATGGTCTTTTAAGGAACTGAAATTGCATGGCTCTAGGTTTTATTTGCCCTAGCAACTGCCACCTTCTGGGTTTTATCTGCCCTGACAACTTCATCTGCTCCCTTCTGAACTTCCTAGTTGCATACCATCTTCCACCTCTCCAGCCCAAGCCATACCTGCAATTCAACAAATGAGGTGAAAGAGTGATTCAAAGAGTAGAGTTTGAGATCTTTCCGAGGATAAGTGCCATTTTAGCCTCAGTTCCAGATGTACAGATAATTTTTTTGATAGGATTTTCCAGATGTATAGATAATATCTCCTTGAAATACAACAGTACATAACTACCAGCATTAAGATTGTCAAAGAATCATCCAAAAACCCAGATAATGGTTCTAACACAAGCTTAAAATCATTAAAGTATCTCGTCATTACTAAGCCATAATGAATGTGTTATAATAATGTTAAAGATAGCTTAAAACCCCAAATTTGAAGCATAACAAATGCTATTTCCCACAGCTTAAAATGCAATTATGAACCCAGGAGCAGAAGTACATAACTTTTTTGACCTTCTCCTACATTTCACATTTCTATTATTTTTCAATTGACCAAAATGATCCAATCATTTAACCGAACAAGCAATGCTAACAAAACCCATGAACAGTTCAATTCAAGATGTTTGAGAAAACAGAAAATTACATATTGAATACAAGATAGTTAATGGTTACGAACTAACCCAATAATTAAAGTGGTTCCAGCAGTGGCCATCGTTGTGACAACACTTGATCCTGGATCAACAAGCTTTTTAAATTCTGCATGCCCAACCTGATAATTGTCTTTCAACTGCACAAACAAGGAAAATTACTTTCAGCTGTAACATAGGATGCCTATGAAAAAATGAGGAAGAGTTTGGTGGGAGACAAGCGGAATTAACTAAGGCATTTACAAATCCATAATAAACAAAGCAATTGCAGGTTCAAGTGATGAGTGAAATTTATATAGATATTTTTAGTACCCTAAGCTTGTCATTTGGTAGTCAATTACAGTATTTCGTATATTTTTTCTCTCTTTATCTCTTGTTTTGCAGATTTGTAGATTGGAGAAGTCAATTCGTGATTTGGAGCTAAGTAGGTGTAAAACGGTCATAGAATAGTGGAAACAAGGATTGCTGGACAGAGCCTCATCCGCCAGATAAGTTGGATGCCTTGCGTGATTAGGAAGAGTTGTTTTATGTAACTGTTTAAGGAAAAGTGTTGGGGATTTGTGAAGAATGACTACAGAAAAATTCAGAGAAATCAAGGCAAGAAGAGAGCAAGATCAAGGAGAAGATTAAAGACATGAAGATTGACGAGAAGATAACTTCCAATAGTTTTTCTCCCTCGTATCTTTGTATTTTCATGTTGTCTTCTATGTTGAACAATACTTTTATCTTCAATGAATAAAAGCATGAACTAATTCTTTTATCTAGGGTTATATTGGAACCCAATCATGTAGTTTGAATTCGTTTATCTTTTCTAAGAATATGATGTGATGTTTTGACTGTTAATATATGCTTGAACTTAATGCATCTTGTTGTTTGATCACCAATAAGATAACTGTGGCAAACCCTAAAGTGCTTTAAAGAGAGTTTCGTGTGTAGCCTTTGATAGATATCACGTGATCTAGTTATTTAGGTTTAGGTTGCTATTAAATAGATTTCCATGATAGGATATGAATATATTATCATGGCATGTACAACCCTAATTAAGACTTGAACTTAATGAATTCGACTTAGACTAGTTAACATAGGAATATAGTTAATTGGATAAAGAGAGTGTTTCTACTCGGCCATAGGAAGAGCCTTGTAACAAATAGTGTCCTAGGTTAACAGTATGGCTTTATTATCATATCATAGAGAGGGATAATTGAGTCAAGCGAAGTGTTTGAGGGAAGTTATAATCCTAGGCTTTTCTTTGTTGATAATCTCCATAGTCATTCTCTTTCGTTAACATTAGTTTTATAATTCATCGTTAATTTTGCAATTGATCATTTAAATAAGATTAGGATTAGCATAACTTTAGCAATTAGTAAGAATAATAATAAGTCTCCATGGGAACAATCTTTTTCACTTTATTACTTGTTACCGTGTTGTTAAATCTGGCAACACCAAGCAGTTATAATAAATCAATAGAATTCAAGAAAACTGCAGTTGGGAAATATGTTTGTAAGAGTCTGCTACACAGAATCAGCATTAGCAACCTTAAAGTGCAAAACACAGATGAAGCATTTACATGGACAAAGATAAAGCACATTATAATATTTCACTTCAAACAAAAGTAAACAGAAGAAACTATTAGATATTGTGCAGCCAAATACTCACAGATTTTTCAATTGATTCAAGCCTTTGATCAACCTTCGATTGATGGAGATGGCGTATAGAATATCCTGAACCACCAAATCAATGAAGCAAACAATCAAAATTCAAAATAACAAGAAGAATTCCAGTCAAAATAAACAATCAGTAATATCAATGTAAAATAAACTCTCAAGGAAGCCAAGGGGAAAAAATGAAGATGTAAACAGCATTTGAAAGGAAGTCACCAATCAATGCCGTGGCAACTGACGCTATCGAAGTTCCAATCGTAAATACAACTCTATGCCTCTCGAATGTATCCTAAAATATAATAAACAATCATAATTTCAAAATAATATAAATAAACAAAATAAAAAACCCAAAACCCTACAGACTAGCCAATAATCAATTCAAGCAAAATCAATTAAATTGATTGATACCCATTAACTTAAACTCTAAATAAAACACAATTAAAGGAGTAAAAGTGTACCTTGGTTGAAAAGTAGGTATCTTGAACAGCACCCCACGAATTAAGGGTTTTTTTCTTAATTTCTGGTGCAGCAAATGAATTCAAAAGCGAAGTTCCACTGCTTCTTAGGCGCTGCATGATGCATCTGACTTGGTACTCGCTTTGAGTTAACTCAGACGAGTAGTCAAGTTCAGCGCAAACGGTTCCTTCTTGAGAACCAACGAAGAAGTTACTGGGAGGAAAAGTTTCCGACCTTAAGCACGGGATTATGATAAATTAATAATATTTAGATCCCTAATATTTACTTTTCATCAAAACATTTTTTTTTTCAATTCAATAAAATAAGGCCCTATTAGGGTTGG
Organism: Zanthoxylum bungeanum; assembly: GCA_019454045.1. Taxonomy (NCBI): domain Eukaryota; kingdom Viridiplantae; phylum Streptophyta; class Magnoliopsida; order Sapindales; family Rutaceae; genus Zanthoxylum; species Zanthoxylum bungeanum. The sequence goes on along the minus strand of SKCR01004465.1, from coordinate 20,951 downwards.
CATTTTGATCCGCTCATCCCAATGGGATCCTATCGCGTTTGGGATGAGATTCGTGATAAAAAATTTTGTCCCGTTTTGAAAACGAGACAGGATTGAGATGAGAATATTTTGAATTGAGACGGGATTTTCATGAGATTAGTCGGATTTTTCACGAGACGACAATAGATTTCACGAGACGAGACGAGATTTTTTTTTTAAATATGACGGAACCAAAATGTATTTTTATCTCATTTTAAATACATTTTCCCCAGGAATATGTTTTAAATGTCAATCTTTTAACTTTATCTTGATTTTAAAAGTCCAACTATTTAATCAACGATTAAGTTACTATTTACTATATGATTACAATAGTCCAATTATTCAATCAATTATAATTAATAGATTAAAATCAATTATATTGATTACTATAATCCAATTATAAAATCAACTATAAATGAATAGTTTGAATATAGTCCAACTATTTATTAAAAAAACAATTTAAATATTAGTCCAACTAACATTTAATTTATTTGACGAATAAATTGATATTTGTTTGAGCGCGTATGACAAGTAATTAAACGAATATTGCAAATTCAATTCTTGCCTCCCACTATTTTTCGGCGAGCTCTAACCCTCTGTCGAGTACTCGGGAAACCGCGTTTCCTAGTGGGCTAGGATCCCGTTAAATATCACACAATCTTGACTTTGGCCAACAAATTGTATGATAATTAACTAGGTAGATCTCTAAGATCGATTGGATCCAATCCAATTCCTAGATCCGGTAGGGGGACATCCAAGTCCGAAACATATATCTTATATATGCCAATACATCCAATGTATTACCTAACCTTTTCCTCTGAATCAACTAAGCCTTGGCTTTGGCACAACAAACTTAGTGATCCCAGTCAAGCGCGACTCATTGACCATGGAAAGCTTCGTAATCAATGTCGATGGACAAGAAGTGGTCTTGACTTTGGCCAACAAACCACAACTTGGACAAGACACTGATATGGAACAAAGCTCTCGTGATTCAAACACATCCTCGACAGACAAAGGCCTTGACTTTGGCCAACAAACCAATACCGTCTTAGATCTTGAGTGAGAATCACTCAATGAAGGAAAACGCTTAATATTTTGCGAGGGTTTTTCGAGTGCAAATTGGCAACCAATTTATAATCTTTGTTAAGGTCTCATCATCATACACCCTTAAACATGCATTCTAAACACATAATAAAGCGCGTATAATAAAATAATAATGATATGCGGATGGATACTTTACACATTGATCCTAGATCAAATCTCTCCCTTTCTCTCTCCCGCTAGCACAAGTATTTACTTCTACCCGTTACACTACACTTCTAAAGAAACCTCATTTACATTGAGGGGAATAGGTGATAAGAGAATACAAAGAATTGAGAGGTAATAAGGCTGGACACGCAGGTCCAATTAATAAATCAAATTTATTACAACAATTTCTAAAATTGTCCCACCCATCTAATATCCATCCGATATACATTATTCATGCATCGCAACCATGTATTCATACAAGCATGTTATCAATCAATCTAATCAAATTAATTAATCTGATAATTAGTGATCATCCAATGTTCAAACAACGATTTGATTTTGCTCGAGTCAAACTCGTTTTGCGAATAAGTACTCAAAGTACGAATTCTCGAATTAAATTAAACTACATCATTAAATCCAATTTAATATGCATTCAATTCTAATTCACTATTTAATTCCAAATTAAATACTACACTTTATTTAACGAACCATTACGACTAAAATTCCAAATTTAATCGCTAAGGGTCTCAAAGCCCATCCAACGTCAATTTAATTAAAGTCCAATGGGCTTTTACTTAATTTCTTAAGGTGTGGACTTTTGGTCAACTCGGGTCAAACCGAATAACAAAAATCCAATCCGGGAATTACCCCATAAGCCCAGAAATCAATTTTGGCTCATTAGGCCCAATTAAACTTTAAAGGTCCATTAAGTCGCATTTGGGCTTTATGGATGCGGTTTTGGGCCTAATTGGATCCAACCAATTTTGCCTAAACCCAACTTTGTACAACAAAGCCCAATAAGCCCATTTACAACATTAAAGCCCAAATCCAATTTTAAGGCCCAATTAATTAAATACAAAAAATCCAATTTCACATTTAATTAAACCTAAAGTGTATATCAATTAATCACCTAAATTAACATTTCTAAAACATCAATATACACAATTAATCATGCTTATTTACATCAATTAGTGTTCAACACAAATTGATTAAAATCAAACCCAAACATGCTTCATCATGTCTCGGCAATATGGGATTTTTCCAAATCAATTCGGTTTCAATCAAATTAAATCCGCAATCAATATTTCCTAATGATTCAAGTCATCCAATGATCAAAATCAAAAAATCACCAAGACATTTTAGGGCTATTGTATTCGGCCAACATAGAAAATTTGGGGAAAATTATTCCAAATCAATTTTCTTGAAATTGATCCAATGAAACTTCAATTCAAAACATTTAAGCATATTCATTCATCCAATTTCACAATTCATGCTCAAAATCAATTTGCCCAAATTTTAAGCCCTAAACATTTCATGCTCAAACCTTGCTCTAGATGCCATTGTTGGTTTCTATTAAGGTCCCAAGATCAATAATAAGCATGAATAATGTGCGAATACAAATCGAAGAAGTTGCGGAATACTCACATCGATCGGTTGAGCGACGAGGCAAGCACGAAACTCCAAAAACTGCTCACTGGTTTCACGGAAACTGCAGTTTTGTGCTCACTGTTTTGGCTTCGTTTTTGGTCATTCGTCAAGCTCCAAGCATCGTCGAATGGTTCCCGGCTCATGGGTGGACTTCCCTATCACCTTCGCATGTCTCGTAAGTGTGCTAGGACTTGTGATTTTGCACAAAACCACACTCCAAGCTTCCCACTGTCACAGTTTTTGGAGAAACCAGTGAGCTCATTTCAGCCCCTTGGGCGTGAGGGAAAGAAGAAAGAAATGGGAGAGAGAGAGTTGTCAAATGTGATCCAAATTTGTGTATCTTATACACAAGAGTGAATTTCAAATGCATTTCATTTGAATTTGGCTTTAAAAGTCAAACCATTAAAGCACAACCACTCACATCACTCAATCACATCAATCACAACTTGTCAAGTCACATCACTCAAAGTGACAAGTGATTTGAAACTTGATGCGACTAGCGATTTGACGCTTGATTTGACTTGCGTGCCGCACTCGAATTCGAAATGCGAATGCACTCGCAAATAATCTCGGGCTCGGGTTCGCTAATTGCAAATTAACGAATTTTCCGTTGCGTCGTAATTAAATGATTACGCCTAGCGAAATCACTATTCATGTCGCTAACGAATTAATTCTAAATTAATTCGTTCGCCCGAATTAAAATCTAATTTTAATTCCGCGTCGAAATCCAATTTCGTTTAATATCAAATATATAATTAATCGATAATTCCAAATTAATCATGATCTCTCTTAAATGATATTTTTATCCCAGATAAAATATCTTCCCAATTAATCCCAGATTAATTTTCTCTCTCTTCTAATTAATCCCAGATTAATTTAGAGTGCGAGTTATACGTCATCGGTGAATTTTTGGGAAGCGACCGATGAGATCCCCGGATATGTTGGCAGTAAATTCGGTCGTCGGACTATCCGAACACGTAAGTACCTCGTACTATGATTTACCGATTTACAAGACAAGGTTGGCCTCTAGCAAAGTGTCATGCCTACCCAATTCTCCGGAAATATCCTTACAGGAATAAAGGATCTGTATCAGGCGTAGTATACGTAGTATTGCGTATTTCTGACCAGTATCGAATGATCACGTGCTAGGCCTAGGGCTGGAATGGAATTGTGTGCCCCGTACGAAGCACATGTCAGATGTCTGGTGACTAGTCTCTATAATCGGATAAACCTGACCTTGTCATTTTATCCCGATAGCTACAGCATTTAAGAGAACCAGTCCCGTATCCTACGTGACCATCATCTCCATATGACTGGAGTGACACTTCCATCTTGACATCACACCCAACACACTACGATTCTCAATATACCCAGCATTGGCGTACACAGAACCTGTTAAATCCCTGGACGACCTCAACCAAAGTATATTGATTGTCGCAAATATTAGCGGTGCAAGTCTCAGGTTAAGACCAAATACACCTACCCTGATTTCGGACTTCCATAGACACATAGTCATACTACCAATGGAATTCCGAGGGGGTCTATCCAGAGCGAAGCTGTTTCCCGTACCATGGTAAAACACAACCTCCTATTACACTTGCATGAGTATTCTATACCCAAATATATGAGAACTATGTCGTTGTGCCCTCACAACGCGCACAAGTGTAATACTAGTCTTTTACGTATTTATCGATGTCCAATCTCGATATTACTCTGACTAGGGATATTTAATGATTTATCCTTCGTGGACTGATACTGTCTCATATCATTCTCCGTCCAGGAACAAATCATAAGGTCCTCTCATCATTTATATATCTAGGTGATCTAATCACAAATGATAAGAGTGCAATCTCCTTTGTCACATAGTTAATTTGTACAACAACACCATGATCTGTACAAATAGTGACGCTATGGGTCATAATTGTCCAACACCATCTATTAGGAAATCTTCAGTGAGTCGTTCAGTATTCATCAAATAAACACCTACATGTCTATACGAGTCTCCTGGGACTCATGGTTCACTGGGATAAACCATCGGACCAAGTCACGATATACGACATGTACTGGTCTCAGCGGATTTTACTAACCGACCTGTGTTAGTAAATCTTGACCAGGAATTTATTTAAGGATATACAAATTATAGTGACGCTTCCCAATGTCAATTACAAACTACGTTGTAACTGCGTAGTACGATGTAAATCCTAGGGTCTTGTCTAATATACACGTATCTCTAAATCAGATTTAGTTTCAATCTAATCATAATTAGATATCTAATCGAATATGTATATAAAAGACAAGAGGTGCTACCATTAAATAAGTAATATTATGGAAAAGGCATTGATCGTATTCATGAATCAGACATAAATACGATCCGGATTGGCACTCCGAGCACCAACCCTAACAATTTCTCTACTTGTTCTAGTGCCAATCCACGGTATTATATACACATCTCAATGTGTATCATATATCCATGGCCCTCAAGAGCTCACCTAGCACTCAAGAGGTAGGCAACAACAAGTAAGCCCGCTTTAACAAATTGAGTTTGTCCAACAAACCCAATCGTTTCCCTAACCCACATCATTCATATTTTGTAGAACCCAAGTTCTACATCAATATGACTCAGATGCGATATCAATATTATGCTATAGCTATTAGTTGTCTATGTATTTAGAGATCAAATCCAAATACTATGTAGACACACAATAAACACAATACTAATATCAAAACTTCTAATCTATAAGTCACTATGCAACTTCATAAGTCAATACTTCATAAGTTAAACTAATTCTACTAATACAGTAGAATCAACCGTGACACTCCCACTGCATCTTTTCTGACTTTATATGACGTAGACTGTCTAACGTCATAATTAGACTCAAAACTAATATGACCCTAATGGTTGCAGATTATATTCTCAATGAATAAGAAACTCGTTCTTAATATCTCAAAAGATAACAAAGAACATGTTTCAAGACCCATCCTATTGTCTACAGCATATCAAAAAAACCCATAACAATTAAAATTAAATTGATATCTTTAATCGTACATAATATAGTATTCATTATGCCATCATCCTATGATGCATAAGATTGATTAGACATTTTAATCAATTTCTCTTTCGACAAAGCAATCATCCCTTATGAAAGATAAATACAATATACAAGAGACACACTAACTGTCAAACAATTATACTAACTGTCACACAAATAGTCTTGTTGTGTCCTTTATTAGATCATATTTAATGCACGACTAATGGGAGTTTCTCACAAGTCTCTTAGTTTTATATCAAAGATGATACTTTATATCAAATATAACAGAGACTACTCCCACTGTTTTCATGGAGAAAAGAAGACTTAGGTAAACCTTTTACCTCACAAATATTCATTATTACATTAATAATGATAATGTCGTTAAGATAAATAACACTAGAAAAAAATTTGTACGCTCCCACTAACCCTGCTACTACATATGTATTCTCTATGCTTTGATAAAATCAGACAATCTGACTGTATCAAAATTAGAGAACACAGATTTCCGGAAATCTTATTTGAGTCTACAATAGGCTCTATAAGCTAGTATATCAAACTGTGATCTTAGCAGAATACAAACTCTAGGGCCATTCTAGAATGAACTCTTCAAACAAAGAAACCACAACATATTTCTCTTTCGAAGAAAATATTCAGGAACGCCACTTTGCATTCTTTAGCCAAAATAAATTATTTAATATCAACATTAACCAACAAATCTTTAATTATTCAATCAATGTGACTAGAGACAAGTTTCCTCAGAATCTACAATAGATCACTGAGTAAAACTTTCTCACTGCCATACTGTAAACGCCAAACCTTTAATTAGCTCACATTGCTTTTGCTGCGCAAACAATTTGCACCTTTTATGAACGATTCATAACGAAAGCTTAATCAAGTTCAAAACTTGATCGTAGTAAGCTACGAACAATCTTATATCTATGGTTCAATGCTAACTTCCGAAATCTATATCAAATATCGACTTTCAAATTTTATACCTTTTATGACGTTTCGCTCTCTGATTGGCCGGTTCAGATTCTTATCTGCTGACGTGGCGATTGCGGATAATTAATTCAATAATTGTGCTGACATGGTAGTGATGTGGCGCTGACGTGGTGCTGACATGTCGACACATGGCGAAAGGGATTGTCGGCACCATAGAATTGCGACACGTGGCACGCTGTGATTGGCTGATGATGACGTGGCTGACACGTGGGATGACACGTGGCGATGGCGATTGTCGGTACCACAGGATGATGACATGTGGCATGGTGCACGTTAGCAAATCGGCTGTGATGGTGACACGTGGCCCGGCGCACGTTAGCAAAGTCTGGCGCACGTTAGCAAGGTCAAACTTCTCAGATTCCGACATGTGTCCCCGACGCACGTTAGCATAGTGCAGTGCACGTTAGGCGTCGCGACGCAGCCTGCGCATCGCGACGCGCCCAATGACCAAAATGCCTTTTTTCTCTGTTTTTCACTGTTTTGGCCCCAAATCACCTCCAGAATGTCTTGAAACTTTATTTATCTACAAAATAGCACAAAACACATCAAAATATTCACAAAACTCAAGAAACTATACAAAATATTAGGTCAAATTAGTGGGAAATAGTGATACATTTATCACACCCTCAAACCTAACATTTTGCTAGTCCTCGAGCAAAACATAGAATAAAATAACATAAACATCTTTAAAATAAGTTAACTAAGCCACTTTCGTAGGGATAACAGTTGCATTTAGCGTATGCAACAAACCTTTAAGCCCCTAGGTGTCCCTAGTGGACGAGTTGTAGTCTCGTGAGGGTTTACAGCAATGATACCCACAAACATTTTTAAAAGTAAAAAGGTAGTGAAACTAATGCACACAAAAGCAAAAAGACAAGAGAAAATAGAATAAAGAAGTTAGTGACTAATCAGGTGAAACTTCTACTCCAAGTCACTAGTTGTTTTCTTCTTTCTAAATTACCGAATAAGTAAATTCTCCTATTATATTTACCATTCTCCATATACACAGCCGACAAAATATTAAACAACTCATTTTTGCCCACAACAGTCACAAGTGTAGTTGATAAGAGAGTAATATTTTTGTCCTAAAGTTTTATCAGAATTCAAACCTTTTTTAGAAATTGAATAATTTTTCTCATTTTTCTGATTTTTTCTTTGATTTTTTATTTATATACAATATTTTCCATCTATGTAGCGAGTGTTAGGTCGGTGGCTCCCAAACCAGTTGGCTTTAGGGCACCAGGTGTTAAGACACCTACGGACTTAATTACTCAGACTTCAGATATATATATTTTTGCAACATCCTTGATCCATGTAGCGAGTGTTGGGCCAGTGACTCTCAAACCTGTTGGCTTTAGGGCACTAGGTGTTAAAACACCCTTACAGACTTAATAACTTGGATCTCAGACGTTTTTTTTTTTACTCCATCACTTTTTGAGATGCTTTCTCCAATTAAACTATAGTACTGAATATTACAAACTTTTCAATTATAGCTCATGTCCGTATGTTACTATGCATATTGATAATACCTGCTAACTGAGCATATGAAGATCCATTTTAGTCAGTATTATGAAGAATTCACAAATTAAATAATTCAAAAGGAAATAAAAAAAATTAACTTGTTCCGAATTAGGTTTGAGATACGTCTCAGGAGTGAAAACTCCTTACTCAGCTATCTCTTACCAATTTAACTTTTTAGTCAAAATAAAAGCACAAAAACACAAAATATTTTTGTAATTTTTGAAAATTTTTCAATTTTTTTTTTTTGTATTTTTCGAAATATTTTGGACTAAAAATAAAATAATAAAAATAAGATACAATTTAACTAGTCTCCTCCCTCAAACCTAAATGAGACATTGTCCCAAATGTCTTAAACAGTATAAGAAGAGTTTAGAAAACCGTACCTAGTTAGCTGAAATTCTATATCTAAATGAAAAGTTAAAGATTAAGATCCAGATTAATCTGACGCCTCTTACCACGATCGTCCTCGGACCAATTTATCTTTGAAAGGATAGGGTCAATTTGTGGTTCATAGGCTATGATTTGGTCAATTAGATCCGGAGCAGTTCTGGCAGTATAGAGGAGTTCTTTTAAAGGTTTTGACACGAACCCATTTCTCCGGGCATCATGAAGAAACACACAAAGAAAATCATAAAATCCTTCAACGTTGTACAGTCCAAACAGTTTCTGGTGTATGTTCAGGTTCGCCCAAGATAACACTGTAAACATTTCCTCCAATGTACCCAAGCCACCTGGCAAAGCAATAAAAGCATCAACACAATTAATCATTTCTACCAGTCGTTCAAACATACCTGGCACAATTAACTCTTCTCTGTTTGATGGTCCAATAAGATTTGCTTCTGCCAAGAGTTTTGGGATGATTCCCAAAACGTGACTGCCTCCTTCCTGTACAGCCTTTGAAACGATCCCCATAAGTCCAAGATTGCCTCCGCCATATACTAAGTGCATATTTATTGCAGCAAATACCCAACCCAATTCCTGTGCTGCTTCTCGTATTATGGTTTAACACCAACACTAGTATCGCAAAACACACAGATGTTTTCAACTCGTCTTCTTGAAGTGGCTTCCATGTTTTACTCTGGATGTATTCAAAAGTGCAATGATGAGTTGAATTTATAACACCTGAAAGGTTGAGTAAAATAATAGCACTAGTACCTGCCAAATGAAAATTATTAGTTAAACAGTAAAATAAATCATGATAGTCAAAAAGGTCTGGATCCTGTCGGAGAAAATAAAAGAAAACAACAAAACAAATCACAATTATTAGGAAAAGACAAAGAGATATAATATGTACAAGAAAAGTAGCGGCTTGATTGACGTCTATGCGTCAGGGACAAGCTTCCCATCCAATTTTCTTATAAATTGGCAAACATGGTCTTTTTGAGTCAGATTCCCGAGACTTAACTGTTGTCTTTCTTTTTGGAATTGTGTATGCAATTTGCGAATGGCTATATGAACATATCCACTGGGATGCGTCTCAAGAGTCGAAGATATATCATCTAAAGACTCCTTACTCAAGCCATTCCTAATGAATTTAATTTTGTCTTCGCGATTATCAAACACCATTCCTAAAGAACGACAACGAGTATTGCAATTCCAGCGTGCACATTTATAACAAACACCCATTTGATTAGCTCTACGTTTCTTTGCATAGGTGCTTCTTCCAAAACCAGGCAGATGTGAAATAAAAGATTCAGAAGACTCATCTGGCAATCGAACCCGTGCTTCAATTACCCAACGAATGTCATTAGGAATGCCATGGATTGTCAGTAACCTCATCCGTTCCAAGCGAGCTTTGTAGACTTTCAACAGAGATTTTTTGAGGGAGAGAAGGAAATTACTTGCGAAGATTTGTGAGAGCTTCTTCCATCGTGAAATGACTTTACCTGCAAAAATTAAACACACAAAAATAAAACACACCAGATCACAATATATACACAAATTACATGGGTTGCCTCCCTACGAGCGCTCAGTTTAACGTCGACAGCTAGACGTGACTTCCCAAACGTTAGGCTGGATCTGAAACCAAAACAATTCACGCCTTTCACAAAACAAACCCTCACTGAACGACACATATAATAAACCTAAGAGACACGTAAACAACAACAAACTAAGCAACCAGCCCTCCACCGGATACAAGCAGCCTATCACGCCACTCACAAACTGCCACTCACACACCGACTAACACACACAAAACACACACCACTTACACAGACCACTCACTCACATGATGCCTTTGTCATTTTCCCTTTGATTCATGACTCACAAATTGGATAAGGGTATAAGGTAAGATCTTCAATCAAATCATCCTTAACCAATTTGGATAGACGTATAACACATATGTGGCCCAATCTCATATGTCATAATTCAATATTATTTAATTCAGATCTTTTACTTTTATTTTCCTCTATATTAAAGACATCTTCATTTATTTCCAAAACATAATGACCTACATGGAGTTGGAAATAAGAGTGGGACTATCGGTGTCTAACACTCAACCACTATTTGCATCTCAGTCTAAAGAGATATCAATAATATGAAAAATAGAAAGCGTACCTGATGGTTCTGCTTTTCCTTTCTAATTTGGACAATCCTACTTCCAATATCCAGACTTGTAATACAGACATGCATCACGAGCTATTTTTGGTCTTGCAGTTTTATTTTTCGAGGGTTTCTTAGACTCTTTCTTTGCTATTTTTTTTCCCATTTTAATTTTCTTTGACTTCCCAGAAATCTTCAAAGAACTTGCTCCACCATGGAGATATAAATAGGGATTCTTTTCTTCAAATCATTTTCCACCGTGTGCTATGAAGTTCTTCATAAGTGGCTTTCATCGAATGCATGTGAAATTCAACACAAAGCCAATATATATCGGGTAGAGAAGATAAAATCAGGTTTCGCCCTAGCCTTTCATCAATCGTAATACCATGTCACTCTAAATATCGAATATGGTCAATCATGTTCAAAACATGAATGCTAACTACTTCTTCATCCTTGAGTGTAGCATGAAATAGCTTTAGGACCTCCGATATATCTCAATATCCTGATTTCTATATACTGTTTGAGCAAATCAAGAACTATTGACATTAAAAATATAGGACTTCACCTTCAAGTTATCGTCCTTCCATTTCTCAAATGCCTTTCACTCCTCGAGCGTTAAATAATGATCGATGTCGACATGCAATGGATTGAGTATCACATGGCTCAACCACTTTGACTCCAAAATAAGCAAAATGTTCATCTCCCACCCGAAGTAGTTTTCGGCCCTTTTCAAGTTATTTGAAATCCAAAAGACGCGCTAATGGATTTGCGACTGTCATATCTGTAAAAACAACAATAAACGCTAGCAGAGCATTTTCATATCAATATAAAATACCAATACGATTATGGATTTTAAATTTATTAATGCCATCCTAGTACTTTATGCAATTTTATAATCTCCCTAAATGGAAAAATTGAAATTTGACAATCAAATTTCATAGCAAGAAGTGGATCCCATGACATTTACTTCAACCTTACAATAATGACGGTATTGGCTTTCATAAACTCGTTAGGTAGACCTCATATGTCAATCACATTATGGCTTTTAAATTTAGTCTTGAACTGTTTCTTATCCTTATAATAATGATGGTATTAGATTAAGGCGTGTTTTAGGTGCATATTTATCAATATGCACTAATGAGCTTCGCAAATATACCCTCACAATAACGGTATTGGACAAAAGTGACCAAATGCCAATTACTTATATCCTCACAATAATGATGATATTGGACAAAAGTCAATATTATTAATACTACCTATGCAAAAAAATCACTTAATCATGAGAGATTTATGACATCAAGTTATTAAATAACATGCTTGGGTCAAACAAATAATTTGAATTTAAAACATGCAACGCATAACAAATATGACTCTGCATAATTAAATTAAAAATATAAAAGTATAGATTCAAATATATAAAGCATGATTTTTTTTTAAGTGTGTTAAGTGGTTAAGACCTGTTGTAGGCACTGCATTTTTGCATAAGGCCCGATGATGAGCCTCGTATGGAGGCACTACCCTTTAAGTTGCGGAAGTCGCGGGAAACAGACGTCGGAAGGGAAAATTCAAAAAATCAATACCTTGTCAGATTTCATTTGTTTGCTTAGCCTCGGGTTCACTCGATTAATCTCTATTTTAACTGTTAGACGCAGCCCCCGCAACCCACACCAAGCCACACACGACCACCCACACGCCCAAGCCCACCAAAGAGCCATCCCACACGCCCACAAGCCTCCAACCCAATCCAAAATAATTAAAACATTAAACACATGTTAAAATCCAAATAAATCACCTTCCTAATTTAAATAAATCACATGCCTAAATTAAATAAATCAAATCAAATCCCATAAATCCATTTCCTAAACTAAAACAAATCACCTTTTTAAATTGAATAGATCTTTTCCTTATAACACACTATTTATACCTCCCATGATTGCATGATTTCTTTCCTTCCCATGCAAGGAAAACCCTAGCCCAATCCTATAAAAAGAGACATAAACCAAACCCTTGACCCCTAACACATTCACGCCCAAGACAAGAGAAACGCTTCCCCATTACCGTGAAACACACTTATCCAACAACCCTAATTCACGCCAAAACAGCCACCAAATACACCTCTAAAACAACCCCTCTAATTCACGCCAAACAGCAACAAAATACAGCCCTAACTGCAGCCCCATTCATCACCGAAACAGCCTCTAACTGCAGCCCCTTTCATCACTGAAACAGCCCCTAACTGCAGCCTCATTCAATCACCTGAGGGCACTCTTTTATTTATTCTCGTTCATCTTTTTAATTATTAGTATTTCTTAGCATGCGTATGTTGTTGGTTCATGTACGTTATTATTGTGGGATGAATGATTTTGTGCTATCTCTCGTGGTATATCGGATGGAAACCCAGACGTAAATTCCGTAGCCGAATCCGAATGGACAGTAGTGCGGTCTGAACTTGGTATACAATTCCACATACTACTTGAGAAACGCACATATTTCGTTTTATCTAATCTTGTGTTTATCCATGGTTCATTAGAAATAGCACGTTATTTCCATGCATGATTTAGTTATTTCTTTCGCATTAGGAGCTTAATTATATTTCTTCAATGTTTATGTTTAGACAATTACTATTTATTCATGTTTCTGCATTTATCAATTTAATATTTTTATGAAATTGTGTGCTTACCGTTATGTCGATTTACTTTTATGCATGTAAACTTAGATATAGGTTCTACTCCTATGTATGCAAACTTAGATATAAGTTGTATGCAAACTTAGATATAGGTTATTCTTGCGTATGTATGTTGCGTAGACTCGGTTATATTATCTCATAAATCCGTTCATTACAAGTGGCATAAGTAAGGGACCATTCCGAACCCAACGGTTTGAGGTCTTCCCTTGCGAGGGGTGAGTGCGGCCTTAAATAATTTCCCAATTCACATTGGGTGGCGACTCCATTTTATGTCTCCGGTTTAGTCCCCCGCGGGCTACTCCGTACTCCTGACTAGGCCGCGAGCCCGGGACAGCGTCGCCGATTTCTGTGTTCTACACCTGCTCTAATATTATTTTATTGGGCAGATCTGACTACTCATGCATAAGTAAATTAAAAATATAAAAGCATATATTCAAATACATGTCAAACATATATTGACAACATTTGATCATTTGTGGAAGCGGACATAAGATACTAATGATTTATGAACCCGACCTGGTTTGAGAAGCCATAAAGTTTGACCAAGCATTATTCACCTCGGTATGCTGACCTGAGGAATGGAGCTGGGACCATAATTATTTTGTGTTCAAAGGTATGTGATGTATGCCGTCATTGAAAGAATAAACTTTTGGAAGGTTAATGATGGTTGTGGGAAAATCAACGATTTTTATTGGAAATAATCCATGCCAGCTGCCATAGAGTGGTGCAGTGGCAGAGTGAAACCGCAATAGACTAGTACATTGATAGTAAAAATGGAGTATTTTGATGAGCCGAGTTATGAATAGTTGAGGAGATTTGTTACTACAATGATGATAGTGTCATGAGCTGACGCCATGGGCAGTGTAATGGTAGATTTGGAAGCCTATATAAAAGGGTTGAATCCACAAATTCAAGGGATATCAATTTTCATATCTCACGACTTTGAAAAACCAAGAGTTTGTAGACCAGTGATAGAGAGAAAACGTTGGTCGGTAGCTGATCATTTGAGAGATTTGTAACGGGCTTGCGTAAGACCCGAGGAGTTGTAAACCTCTTTGTAAGCTCACCACACCACTTGTACCTCGAGTCGGTTTTGACCCCGAGCAGGTAATAAAATTCACCCCTTCCTACTATAGACATAGGTTGAAGTCACTCTCCGCCGAACCACGTAAATTCTTATCTTTGTGATTATCTATTTGCTTGCTAAGTTTGTTTTTGTTCCCTACTAACCAAACAAATTTACTGCTGATGGGGGTTTGTTCGGCTGATTTTCTAAAGTATCATTGAAATAAAAAACAGCTATGAAGATGTTGTTACAAAATTATTTTGCTTGTATGATATAGTCCAAAGAATAAGGTGTGAGAGTTGACACACTTAAAATTGGTTTTTTACTCCAAAGTATAACATCTTCCTCTAGTTTTACGTCCAGTAATGGCTTGAACGCCCTCTATGGTTCGGGTGTTGGGTATCTATTAGGTCCCAAGGATCAATTCAAGCAATGAAACAATATGTGAATACTCGTAAAAGCATGGCGGAAACATACTTACAACGATCGACTTTTGCGACGCGAGGAACAACGAAAATCTTCAAGCTTTTCCCTCATAGCTTCTCGGCTTTTGCAGATTTTTGAGCTCAAAGAATTCGGTCATCACCTCCATCAAGCTCCAAGCTTTGTGTTGTGATTCCATGCTCAAGGGTGCGATTCCCTATCACCTTCGCAAGATTCCTAAAGCGTGCTAGCACTCCGGAAATTTTGTCGCAAAATTTCCCTTTGCTTCTCCTTGAACTCTCGGAAAAACCAGAATTTTGAGGAAGAAGATGGCCCTAGGCCGAGAGAGATGAGAGGAGGGAGAGATTGAGTGTGTTATGTTGGTTGTTTTTGGATTTGTGTATCTAATACACAAAATAGAAAATTCAAAATTCCATTTACCAAAAGTCAAAGGCAATAAAGCCACAACCACTTCCATCACTATTCACATCACTCATGACATATTGTCAAATCACTCAAAGTGACTAGACATCATATCAATCGATTGACTAGTGATTTGACGCTTGATGTGACTTGTGGGCCGTACTTAAATTCGTAACGCGAGTGCGCCCGCAAACACTCCCGGGCTCGGGTTCGCTAATTCCAAATTAACGAATTCTCCGTTGCGACGTAATTAAATAATTATGCCTAGCAAAATCACTATTCACGTGGCTAACGAATTAATTCTAAATTAACTCGTTCGCCTGAATTAAAATCTAATTTCAATTCCGCGTCGAAATCCCATTTCGTATAATATATCGAATATATTATTTTATCGATTAATTCCAAATTTATCGTTCTCTCTCTTTAATAAAATTTTATCCCAGATAAAATATCTCCGTAATATTAATCCCAGATTAATTTTCTCTCTCATCTAATTAATCCCAGATTAATAAAGTGCGAGTCATACGTCATCGGTGAATCTTCGGGAAACGACCCATTAGATCCCTATATATGTTGGCAGTAAATCTGGTCGTCAGACTATCCGAACACGTACGTACCTAGTACTACGTTTTTACCGATTTACAAGACATGGTTGGCTTCTAGCAAAGCACTGTGCCTACCCAATTCTCCAGAAATATTCTTACTGGAATATGCGATCTATATCAGGTGTAGTATACGTAGTATTACGTATTACGATCCAGTATCGGATGTCACGTGCAAGGCCTAGGGTTGGAATTGTGTCTGCCCCGTACGAAGCACATATCGGATCTCTGGTAACTAGTCTCTATAATCGGATAAACATGACCTAGTCATAATATCCCGATAGCTGCAGTATAAGAGAACGAGTTTCGTATCCTACGTGATCATCATCTCCACTATGACTGGAGTGATACTTCCATCTCGACATCACACCCAATACACTACGATTCGCAATATACCCAGAAGAGGCGTACGCAGAAACGATTAAAGCCCTGGTCGACCAAAACCAAAGTATATTGATTGTCGCAAGTATTAGCGGTGCAAGTCTCAGGTTAAGACCAAATACACCTACCCTGATTCGGACTTCCATAGACACATAGTCATACTACCAATGGAATTCCGAGGGGTCTATCCAGAGCGAAGCTATTTTCCGTACCATCGGTAAAACACAACCTCCTACTACACTTGCATAAGTATCATATACCCAAATATATGAGAACTATGTCCTTATGCCCTCACAACGCGCACAAGTGTAATACTAGTCTATTCCGCATTATCGATGTCCAATCTCGATAATACTACGACTATGGATATTTAATGATTAAACCTTTTGGATTGATACTGTCTCATATCATCTCAATCCGGAACTAATCATATGGACCTTCATCATTTATACATCTTGGTAATCTAATTACAAATGATAAAAGAGTAATTTCCTTTGTCACATAGTTAATTGTACAACAACACCATGATCTGTACAAATAGTGATGATATGGGTCATAACTGTCCAACAATCTCCCACTTGGCCTATAGCCAATCACTCAAGTGTCCTACACCCGAACTATGTACGGTTCGCTCAAACTTTTGCTGAGGAAAGGCTTTCGTCAGCGGATTCGCATGATTATCATCTGATGCGATTATACGATCATTATATCGCCACGATGTATGATCCGAACGAATCAGATTAATAGTTGAAGTATATATCTGGATCGTTGATGAGACCATTAATTCTTTAGCCTGTGCTGTAGCCTAGCTCAGCCGTTAACAGAACTATTCCTAATCTAATTAGGATATTATCAATCCAGAAGGCTTCTATTGCTGCCTCAGCTGCAGCAATATTCCGCTTTTGTTGTTATTCGGTAACAGTATCTTGCTAGGAAGATTCTCAGCTCACTGTTCTGTTATTCAAACTTTATAGTACTGTTGTTACGACTTATAGTCGTTATTATCGGTTAGGAAACTTGCAACAGTGAACCTAATCACTTCAAGTTCTCCTTATCCATAGTATAAGACAGCATCATTAGTTCCTCTAAGATACTTAAGGATGTTCTTAACATCAATTCAATGACTATCACTTGGATTGGCCTGATTGTGACTCCATATGCTCAAAGCGTATGAGACACCAGGTCACGTACATTTATTTCAATGTACGAGTTCTCAGAGAGTATTAACAACTTTAAATCTATCCCAGTAGATCTTTATTCCTAGAATAAAGGTTGTTTCTCCAAGAATTCTACGGAGAATTTTCATGAAAGCCAAGCTTTCACCAATTATAATTTTGGGAATATCATTTCCAAGAAATGATATGTCATCATTATATAGGACTTCCAACCAGTGCGCTCCCACTAACCTCCTTATATACACAAGAATCATTTTCGTTTTGAATTAAATCATATACCATTATGATTAAATCAAAACGATAGTTCTAAGAACGATATGCTTGCTTCAATCCATCCATGGATCGAATTAACTTGCAAACCTTGTTTGCTCGTTTTGGCACGACAAAACCGTCAGGATGTTTTAAACATCCTCCAAAAGGTTTCCGTTTAAGGAAAGCGATTTTGGCATTCCAGCTGCCATGTTTCATGAATGAAACATGCAGCATTAGCAAGCATTATCCAAATGGATTTAACCATGGCAACATGTAAAAGGTTTCTTCGTAATCGACACAATGTTGATAACGATACCTTTTCGCTACAAGCCTAGCTTAGTACGTTGGTATGTTGCCTTCCATGTATGTCTTCCTTGAAGAATTATATAGTACAAATAGGCACAATGCCTTGCGGTACATCAACTAGTGTCCAAACTCGGTTGGTATACATGGAATCCATTTCAAACTTCATGGCACTTTGCCATAATAGGGAGTCGATACCTTGTATCACTTCCTCATACGTAGTCACTTCGTATTCCTCAATAAGATTAACATCTTTATGAGGTGAGATCAGAAACCCATACCTCCCAGGTTATTTTCTGACTCTCTCCGACTATCGCGGTTCTTGTGTATTCGAAGATTATTGGCGTAGTCTCATCCTTGATGAACTATTTGTGTTCCAATAAGGAATCGGTGCCTGGAACAGTATTACTCCGATTTTCATCGAGTTTTACTTATCGAGTTTTACTTTCCTCCCACTAACCACTGCATATTGGTATTCCTCTTAGGAAAACCGCATGAGAGCAAAAATTACATTGTTCTCTTGTGAGTTGTATAAGTACTATACTTTGGTTTCCCTAGGATAACCATTATTAGGCACTTATCCGATTGGGTTCTAGTTTGGTATCATCCAAACATATGCCTAGCATTCCCAAATCTTCAAGAATGAGAAAACCCAGTTTCTTTCCTGTTCATATCTAATATGAAGTCTGCCTAACAGATTTTTATGGAACCTTATCAAAATAAGTTTTGCACTGTTTAAAGCTTATCCTTGAAGGAAAATGGTAGCTCAGAGCGACTCATGATTAACCTTATCATGTCCAACAAAATTTGGTTTCTCCATTCAGACACACCGTCAAAATGACGTGTTTCGGGAAGAGTCCTCATTGAAAGAATACTATACTCTTTCAAGTATTTGAGAAACTTATTGCTTAAGTATTTTCATCATGGTCTAACCGTGATGGTTTAATACTTTAGACGATCTGTTTGTTTACTTCGTGTCGAAACTCTTTGAATTCATCAAAAGTTTCTGATCCGTGTTTCACAAGAAACACATAACCATAACGCGATGCCACATCCGTAAAGGTCACGAAACATTCATATCCACCTCTAGCCTAGCTAGACATAGGCCCACTTACGTCACTATGAACGGGGGCTAACAGATCGGTGGCAACTGCACTTTTACCAAGTAAAGGTGTTTTATGCATTTTGCCTAATAAACTAGATTCGTAGACATTATTTGAATGGAATAAAATTTGTCCTAATACCCACACTTCGAAAGTGTGGATATACGAGTCTTGTTTAATTGTGTCTCAGACATCAATGCCACTTATAAGTTTCAACTGATTAATTCAGTTTGAGCTATTTGTTTGTCATGTTATACGTTTGAGATTTATTTATATTCAAAATATAAATAATGTTATTCACATCTAGTGTTTATCTCAATATCATCTTTATAAAATAAAACACTTTAGTGTTCTAGAATATAAAGGTATACCCGCAACGTGTTAAACCCTGATATAGAGATAATGTTTCTAGTCAAACTAGTTACATTGTAACAGTTTCCTAATTTAAGTACACACCCGAAGGGTAGTTCCTAAATTTAGGATTCTACGGTTAAAACAGCGACTTCGTCCCGTTTTCAATTCGCAGATTAATCTCCACTGAAGTCAGTATCCTGCTCTCAGAAGATTCTGCACATCAGTACATATTTATGTACCATGCTCAGTATCTAAAATCCAATTTTAATACTAGTAATGAACATGTTTATGACAACATATTTGAAGTCAGAGCCTTGCCCGTCTTCAATTCCTTCATGTCTGCCTTGTCCATACGACAGTCACGCTTCTGTGATCCCTTTTGCCACAATTTAGGCAGACATTCTGGGATATGTCATTTGTCTTCCCAGAAGATTATAATGACTTTGCCTTTGCCCATCTTCCACATCCTAGAAGCCTTCGGCCAAGCCTTGGCCTTCTAGAATGTCGAAATAAGAATTCTTGCCTATTGCAAACTTTGGCTTTGTCTCTTGAGTAGAGTCATTAACTCTCCAAGAGTTTTCTATTGCAATTAGTACTTCTAAGATCTAAGGATAGATCTATGAAGATCCTTCAATTTCATTTTCATATTATAGGATCTAATCCTTAGTTCTGATTAAGAAATTAAGGAGTCTATTTGGAAAGCATAATGGATTAAGCACTAAAGTTATCATTACATGAATATTCCAAATATCATGTTCTACTATTTGCTTAACTCCGGGCTTAGGCCTAAGATGTTATTTATCAAATAAAGTAACTTCTCAGTTTCAGGACTATCCTGGAGTTTTATTCCCAATTTGAAAATTAAAGTCGTTAAGTACATTTTCTCCCAGGATTATGTTTTAAACACTAATCTTTCAATTTATCTTGATTCCAATAGTCCAACTATTTAGTCAACGATTTTAGGTACTATTTATTATAATGATTACTATAGTCTAACTATATAATCAACTATAATTTAATTGATTAAATTCAATTATATTGATTACTATAATCCATTATAAATCAACTATTAATTGAAATAGTTTGAATACAGTCCAACTGTTTTAAAACAACGATTAAATATTAGTCCAACTAATAAATAATTTAACGACGACAATTTGAATGAGCGCGTATGGCAAGTAACTAAACGAATATTGCAAATTTAATATTTGCCTCCCACTATTTTTCGGCGAGCCTCTAACCCTCTGTGGAGTACTCGAGAAACCTTGTTTCCTAGTGGGCTAGGATCCCGTTAAATAACACACAATCTTGACTTGGCTAACAAATTGTATGATAATTAACTAGGTAGATCTCTAAGATCAATTGGATCCCATCATTCCTAGATCCAGTATGTGGA
>SKCR01004464.1:0-26500 GCA_019454045.1 Zanthoxylum bungeanum | reverse complement strand
TGACCCGCAGAGAGTTGTAAGAAGGGCAGTATGTCCCCAAATATAAATAAAACTTTCTTTTCCAAAAGTTTCGCCCACTCCTATAAAAAAAATTGAACCACATTCAAAACTCCGGGGACATACCCAATACAACGATCCATGGTCAAAAGCACAAAACCCGCAACTACCCGACCACAGTGTAGGCACTGCATTTTTGCATATAAGTCCCGATGATGAGTCTCGTATGGAGACACTACCTCTTCGATTGTGAAAGCCGCGGGAAACGGACGTCGGAAGGGTAAAGTTGGAAATTAGCATTTTTGTCAGATTTAACTCGCTTGTTTCGCTTCGGGTTCGCTTGTTGGACCTCTATTTTAAAACACACCAAACCCATTAATATATCTCACAAATTAAATAATTAAAACATTTAAAATATATGTCACAAATTAAAGCTAATTAAATAACTAAATTGAAATTTAATTAAAACGAAATCTAATAATTAAACCAAATTTAATTAAAACAAATTAAAGTGAAATTAAATTAAAGCTAATTAAAATTAATCTAAAATACAATTTAATTAATCACTCCCCTAATTTAAGAAATTCCCACCCAAATTACATATTTCTTACCTAAAATAATACACCCAATAATTGATATTATTTCCTAATTAAACCATGCAAACCCTAATTCTCTCAATATATAAACATAACATAAAAAAACCCTAAGTCTCTCATCTACACACTCTAATCTCCACGGCAATAAACCCTAGTCAACCTCTCTCCTTCCTCCCTCATTGACCATCGAATTCAAGACAAGACACGGCAACGACAAAAAAAATAAGAAACCCTAAATCTTCCTATCGGCCCCCTTCACTCTCGGCTCTCTCATCCACGATAAACATGCCTCAACTACTTCAAGCCATAACCTCAAAATAACCATACTGATCACTCACAAAACACACAGGCCATGTGAAGATCCAGGCCACACTCAACAACCCTAGTCCATTAAAAAGTCACGCACAACACGTTACTGCCCTCATTCCTCACGTAAGCCACCACAGCCAGCACCCCACACACCACCAAACACCCTCCATAAATCTGCCTCACACACACTCAACTCCCATGCCTCTCACGTAAATCCCATATCCAAGCTAACCCCCACGCACGCCTATTTACCCCACTGTACTGCCAGTGAACTACCCTCACAAAGCACCTTGCCCTCACCCCTCACGCCCAGCGCAGCCACACGCACCTTAACTACCACAGCCCATGATTCATGCCTAAAAAACCCTCACAAGCCTGGACGCATCAGCCTTCAAACGTGAACCACATAGCGTCCTCTATACACAGCCCATCCAATGCAGAGAGAACCCTTGATCAAATAAGCAACTGACCAAAAATAAGCCCTCTGACCAGCCTTCATTCATACGTCAATAACAACCCCCTGACCAGCCTTCAATTCACGCCTGTCACAGCCCCAAATAGTCTTTAAAACCACACAGAAACAGCCCCTATAAACTGCTCAAAACAGTGACCAGAAACTACTCCCGAAACCCTTCCAAAACAGCAGCCCTTTACCCTCCAAAAACGCATAAAACAGCCTCCAAATAGTGAACAAACACACCTGAATAGTAACCAGAAACTGCAGTCCAAAACAGCAGGGAACGGAGCAAAAACGGCAAGCAAAACAGAAAAATGGCGAGTTAAGACGTTAAACAAGTGAACCAGAAAAGTTGTGGAGTGATAGCCCTTCCGACGGTTATAAACGCGAGTCCGGAAGACGACTTAAAAGGTTAGACCTAAAGGTACCTTTCACACTTGTTTTCTTTTTATTATTTATTCGATTTTTATTGATTCTTTTAATTGTGTTTTAAATTATTTATTGAATATTGTTTGCATGTGATGTGTGTTGTGGCCATTGATTAAAACGGAAAATATGTCGTCTCTCGTGGTATATAGGATGGAAACCCAGATGTAAATTCCGTAGCCGATTCTGAATGGACGGTAGTGCGGTCTGTACTTGGGATACAACTCCACGTACCACTTGAGTAAACGGCGCATATTTCGCTTTATGTTATTTTGATTATTCACACTTTATTATTCCGTCTTTTAATTTCCGCATGTTATTTATTTATGTTGTGATGCGATCGAGTGCATGGGCTTAGTAAGTCGGATTAAAGGTCCCCTTAAAGGGGTTAAAATCCTTTACCACGATGTTTTGCCGCGCCGGTTGATGTGTGTTCGGTTGAATGCAAAATACGTTCAATCGGACATACTAAGTTTGATATGATTGTCTTTATTTTTGTATGTATGATGCGATTGAGCGCATGGGCTTAGTGAGTTAGTCCAAAGGTCCCCTCTTTGAGAGACGAAGAGCCTAAAAGGCCACCTTTGTGACACTACTTCGCCGCGCCGGACGAAGTGTGTTTGGGTTGAATGTACGTTCAATTGGGCATACGAAGTCCTACACTTTTATTGTCTTTATTTCATGTATTGTGATGTGACGCGCATGGGCTTAGTATGTTGGTCTAAAGGTCTTCTCTTTGAGAAACAAAGAGCCCCAAAAGGCCACATTTACGGCAGTACTTCACCGCGCCCCCCATTATCTTGTTGTTTAGTATGACGTCTTCTTACATGACCATGCATCATATCACATTGCGCATGGGCTTAGTATGTTGGTCTAAAGGTCCTCTCTTTGAGAGACAAATAGCCTAAAAGGCCACCTTTACGGCAGTACTTCGCCGCGCCTCTTTTATTTAGTTATTCGCTTCATAATGTCTTTTTGAAAATTCATGCATCATATTGCATTCGCATGGGCTTATCAAGTGAGATCAAGGGTCCTCCACTTTGAGGGATGAAAATGCTTAAAAGCTACCTTTGCTACAATGATTTGACGCGCCCCTTAATCTGTTGTTATGTACGAGAAGTCATATATTCATATGTTCATGTATGTGTCATGTTGTTTACTGCATTTTTGAGGTCACTGCTGTAACCCGTTCGAACACGTTTCGAAACGCCGCACGAACGCATATTTCTGTCTGGTCCCGTTCGAACGCGTTATCAAACGCTATACGGACGCGAACCTTCTGTTTACCGTTCGAACGCGTTTACGAACGCTACACGAACGTGAATACACTGAATTGAGTCATTTTCATCACATGTGCGTCTGTGTCTATATCTATCTTCTTTTGCACCACGTCATAGCATGCTCACTTTAATGCCTAATTGCATCCCTAAGCGTCTTTTTGTATTACGTACTTAGTTGACCCTTTTATTTGTGCATGGACATGTAATGCCTATTTGTTTATGATATGTCTATGAAACCACATGTTCACCATCATTTGATTCACCTTTATGTGTGCTTGTGTGGTTAGTATGTGCTTGCGTTTCCATGATACAACATGCCAATGAAATTGTCTGTTTGTTGATTTAATGTACTTCTAAGCATGCAATCTTATATGTGAAATACATGTATATTTAGGCGCATATTTTATTTTATAAATGTGAATTTAGAAGCATGATACCCTTAGAAATAAGTGTTACTTCAACTTGTTTAAATTATTATATAAATCCTTTCATTACAAGTGACATGAGTAAGGGACCATTCCGAACCCAACGGTTTGAGGTCTTCCCTTGCGAGGGGTGAGTGCGGCCTTAAATCTCATTTTCCCGGTTCACACCGGGTGGCGACTCCATTATTCTCCGGTTTAGTCCCCCGTGGCTACTCCGTACTCCCGACTAGGCCGCGAGCCTAGGACAGCATGCGTCGCCCAGTTTTCCTGTGTTCCCACAGTCTGGTGACTCCACTGGGGACTGTTTTAGAGGCTGATTTGCGGTGATTTGATGGCAGTGCAGGGTGTTGTTAAGGGTTGGATGATGCGCTGAATTTGAGTGAAAGGGAAGGGGGCGTGTGATGGTCTGCTTGGTTCGTGAAAGAGGGTAATGGGCGTGAGTGAAGGCTACACTGGTGGCAGTTTTGTGGAAGGCTTAGTTAAGGGTTAGTCGTTGATGCGTGGGGGCTGTTGAGGTTGAGGGCTGGGTTTTATGGATTATTTTCTTGCGTGAAGGCAGAGCAGGCTGTGTTAGGGTTTATTTGGTTGGTACGTGAATTGAAGGGCTTGAGGAGGGCTGCTTATGGCGTGAAGGAAGTTAGGGTGAGAGAGAGCTGAGCGTGTATTGAATGTGCTAATGGCGTAAGAGGGCTATGTGTTTCAGTAGGCAGTCTAGGGTTTATTCATTTTGTTTTCAAGTTGCCGTGAGTGGTGAGAGTTGTGAATGAGCCCCTAGGGTTGCAATTAGTGTGTGTTTTATAGTTGTCCATTAGGGTTTGCATGGATAGGGATTTGATTAGTGTTAAAGAAGGAAATCAATGGATTTGATGGAGACAATATTGGTTTAGATTAGGAAGGTAGTATATTTAGTTTGTGTTGATTAGGCATACAATATTTTAAGTTAGGAATAATATATTTTTAATTAGGAATAATATTTGTTGATTGATTTTAATTAGGCATGCAATTTCTTTAATTAGGGTAATTATTTTTATTATTTTGGTAGGTGATTATTTAGATTTTATTTGTTTTATTTAATTTGGTATATGACTTAATTAATTATTCTATTTAATTTGGTATATCATTTAATTAATATTTAATTTGTTTATTTAATTTGAATTGGAATTAATTTAATTAGAATTTAATTTAATTAATTTAATTGGTTTGTGATTTTTAGATTTAACATTTAATTTAATTAGTTATTTAATTTCAATTTAGTTATATTTGTGAGTTAATTAATTTTAATTTGTGAATTTCATTTAAAATTTGTGACATATATTAATTATTTCTTTGGATGTGATTTAATGGGCTTGAGCTAAGGTTAAGTTTTAAAACGGAGATCCAACAGCGAACCCGAAGCTAAACACGGGAACTAAATCCGACAAAACCGTCAATTCTTGACTCTTCCCTTCCGACGTCTGTTTCCCGCGATTTCCGCGACTTAAAAGATAGTGCCTCCAAATGAGGCTCATCATCGGGTTTCACATGCAAAAATACAATGCCTACAGTCGCCCCCACTTTGATGGGACTTGTGCAGTGTGTGACAGTGACAATCCTATCAAAGTCTATGCAATGCATTTTCACTTACCTGGCTAGCCAACTGCCACTTGACTTTCCACGTGTTTGAGTTGATTTGGGTGGTGAGGTGCTGCGACCCCTGGTTCATTCCCGAACCGTGTTGTGATGTGGTCCATTCCCGAACCGTTACTGTAAGTGGCCCATTCTCGAACCGTTACTGTGAGTTGGTCCATTCCCGAACCGTTACTGTGAGTTGGTCCATTCCCGAACCGTTACTGTGAGTTGGTCCATTCCCGAACCGTTACTGTGAGGTGTTCATTCTCGAACTATGCTTCCATTCTTGGAGTGCCATTCCCGGCTTGTTCATTCCTGAACTGTATTTCCATTCTCGGAGTGCCATTCTCGGCGTGCTCATTCTCGAGCTGTCCATTCCCGGACTATATCTCCATTCTCGGAGTGCCATTCTCGGCGCGCTCATTCTCGAGCTGTCCATTCCCGGACTATACCTCCATTCTCGGAGTGCCATTCTCGGCGCGCTCATTCTCGAGCTGTCCATTCCCGGACTATACCTCCATTCTCGGAGTGCCATTCTCGGCGTGCTCATTCTCGAGCTGTCCATTCCCGGACTATATCTCCATTCTCGGAGTGCCATTCTCGGCGGAACTGATCTGATGGATGCGGGCATCGCCCCCAGAATGCCATACCCGGCAATGCTGATCTGATGTAGTATGGGCCTCGCCCCCAGAATGCCATACCCGGCAATGCTAATACTGAAGTGGGCCTTGGCCCCAGAATGCCATACCCGGTCAATGCTGATAATGAAGTGGGCATCGGCCATAATTGCTACCGATATGGGCCTCTCCCCCCAGACTGATACTGCTGATATGGGCCTCACCCATGTGATTCATTCCTGAAGACTGCTGACATTGTACTGTTACTGCTTCTGTTTGGCTTGTCTTTGCCACTTTTTTTTCTTTAAAACCTGTGAATACAAAACAGAACAAACACGAAAGGATGCAAAATGTGTTACGTGTATGCATGTATGAATGTTCTTATCCCGTCGGGTTAGGTCTTCCGTCAATTTTCTTGATGACTGCTTAGTCTTTTTTTCTTCAGGCAAGCTACTGCTTCAATCTGTCTACGTTGATCGGCTCGGTGAACTAATTCCCTTCCAAGTCTGACATTTTCACTGCCTCTATTTCCCAATTTCTGAATGTCTATCTTATCTTTTCTGTTTGCTTATTTCGAAGGTTCCATGTGTCCATCACTGGATTCCATAGTACCAAGGTTGAATACTTTTCTCAAATATACTCATATTGCAGAAGAGTTTCAGCGAAATGAACGTCTTTATTATCGTTGAGGAAAAGAGTTCGAACAAGTAACAAAATCAATGTCTTTTTTAAAAAAAAACTGTATCAAATATAAGTAAATTAAAACCAATTAAATTCACAAATTAATTAATTAAAACCAATTAAATTCACAATTAATTAACTCACAAATGTAAACTAAATTGAAATTAAATAACTAATTTAATTAAAACTAAATCTAATAGTTAAACCAAATTTAATTAAAACAAATTAAAGTGAAATTAAATTAAAGCTAATTAAAATTAATCTAAAATACAATTTAATTAAATCACTCCCCTAATTTAAGAAATTCCCACCCAAATTACATATTTCTTACCTAAAATAATACACCCAATTAATTGATATTATTTCCTAATTAAACCATGCAAACCCTAATTCCCTCAATATATAACATAACATAAAAAAACCCTAAGTCTCTCATCTACACACTCTAATCTCCACGGCAATAAACCCTAGTCAACCTCTCTCTTTCCTCCCTCATTGACCATCGAATTCACGACAAAGAAAAACAAAAAAAAAATGAAACCCTAAACCTTGGAGACACTGACTCTCGCCCTCTTCTCCAACCACTCTCTCTCGGCGACAACCAGAAGGAGAAACCCTAAGCAGCTCTAGCCCCTCATCTCTCAGCCCTCTCTCTCCTGACACGCGCAGCTCTTCTCTCATCGACACCTTCACACATAATTCACACAAAGAAACCCTTGCATCGCCGTCCAGGAAACCCCTATACACCACACTATCATCAACAAACCAGCCTCCATTCATCAGCACACCACACAATCATCAACAAACCAGCCTCCATCCACACGCCACCTGCCCTTTTAGCCTGCCTTCTTACGCTCAAAGACGCCACCTGCCTCCCACAAAAAATCAAGAATTAGCCACTCACCAACAACGCACATAAGCCATTTCAGCCCTTGAAACACCCATCGCATGCCCTTGCTCCCTTGGCTTAAAGTACACGTGAAACCCAACGAAGCAAACCCTAAGAACCCAAACGAACTCTGGACGCAGACCTTCTCTCCATTACCTCTCTCGCCACTCTGGGCCTCACCAAAATAGTGACAACACCCACCTTCAGGCTTCACGCTTCACGCTTCAGGCTTCAGGTCAGGTCTTCATCTCTCCTCATCTTCACAAACCAATAAACCCTTACACACACACGCAGGTCAACAGCCACTCAGCCCACTGACCTTCACCATGCATATGTAGCAACCTCACAAACAGATCACGTCCCTGGCACCCTTCCACACGCACGCCTTCACGATCAACCCAAACAGCCCACCATCAGCCATCGTACTGCCTCCATGCACCATTGCCCCCTCTCCATCAGCGCCTAACCTTCACAGCCCTGCCTTGAACGTAAGCCACAACCAGCACCCTAGCCTTCACTGCCAGTTCGAGCCCCTCCCACTGCTCAGAATTGCCGTGAAAATACTGCCCAGTTGACCATTCATCAGCCATTCATCACACTATCATCCAGCATCACTCTACACGTTGCAGCCTACTCACGTCTTCACCATAACCTTGACTCAACCAGCCACACTACGCACAAATCTGCATCAACGCCCACAAGCCTGCCCTTCCACAGCTTCACGCCTCACGCCTAAACTCCATTCACGCCTCAACAAAGCCACCCAAAAAGACACACAAACAAGAATACCAGCCAACAGCCCATAACCCTCACTCAAACACAGCCTTCGATGCAACAAAGGACACACACTACACTCACGCCCACTGACCTGATCGCCCCCCTCAACAATCAACAGCTTCACTGCCAATAGCCACGCAAATCCCTCTGAAACCAGCCACTGACCTGCACGCAAATCCCTCTGAAACACAGCCACAAACCTGCCAATAAATCATGCCTAAACTGCTCCTTGTTCAGTCCCTCAAATTGCCGAGACATAGCCCACTGCCCTGCCAGAAAATTACCGCACAAATAGCCCTTTAAATTGTCCAGGAAACACCCTGAAACTGCACAACAAACTGCCCAGTCCTTAGCCTTAAAACCGCATAAAACAGCAGCCCAAACCAGTCCAAATAATCCACAAAATAGTCCCATAAATTACCAAAACAGTGACAAGAAAACACAACAAAAACAGCAGCGAAACGGAGTGAAAACAGCAGCCCAGACAGCGAAACAGCAAGGAGAAACATTGGATTAGTGAACCAGAAAAGTTGCGGATCATCCACCCTTCCAACGGACGTGTAACGCCCTTTCGTGAGACGACAAAAGAGGTTAGACCTGAGGGCACCCTTTTATTTATTATCTTTCGTTTATTTTATTTATCTTAGAAATATTATCGTATGAGAGTCGTTTGTGGCATGATGTGATTGTTGGATGAGCGGGATATGTGCTCCCTTTTGTGGTATATCGGATGGAAACTCGGACGTAAATTCCGTAGCCGAATCCGAATGGACGGTAGTGCGGTTTGTACTCGGGATACAACGCCACGTACCACTTAAGAGACACGTATTTCGTCTCATCCAAAATTTGTATTTAAGCATGTTATAGTTTCTAGGCCGTTTATTTATTATTTTAAGCATGATTTAATTTAGTCTTGTTATTTAATTTTCAAAGCATGATTGTGTTATTTAGGCATGTTGTTTCTTCATTCTTTATGCATGATGTTTCGTTTAGTTTATGTTTATGTTTAATTGGTTATTTGTTTACTTTGATTTAATGGTTCAATATGCTTGTTGTGTTATATTGCGTGGAGTTATTTGGATGAAAGCATGTTAGATCTAAGTACCCTTGAGCATGATTATTGAGTAGACTCGGTTGATTAATTGCACAAATCATATCATCACAAGTGACATAAGTAAGGGACCATTCCGAACCCAACAGTTTGAGGTCTTCCCTTGCGAGGGGTGAGTGCGGCCTTAAATATTTGTCCCGGTTCACACCGGGTGGCGACTCCATGTTATTTTGTACTTCCCAACTAGGCCGCGAGCCTAGAGAACAGCGTCGCCCAGGCTCTGTTGTCTACACACAGCTACTACCGCAAAGAAGCACAAGCCACACCAGAATCAGTCGATTCCATATAAGCATTAAACAGCGGTGACGAATGTAAATCAGAGTATAGATCCGTAAGAAGCATAGTACGGGGATGGATGATACCCCCGTGGTGTTTGCTTGTTCCAATGTTACCGATCATAAGGAGTATGCCCTTAATATTTCGAACACCCTTCGACCTTCACATGCTCGAGGCCCATTTCAAAAGACAGTTGGCATCAATTCCACTTGATTATTCAGCTCGGGACTGGATTTCATCCCACCGAGACCACTTGATTATTCAGCTCGGGGTCAGGTTACACCGAGTCATGCACATTGGTCTGGGGACGGGACATTCCCCTAGAGCCAAATACCTCTTTCAGCTCGGGGTCGGGTTACGTCCCACCGAGTCATGCACAATTGGTCTAGGGACGGGACATTCCCCCAGAGCCGAATACATCTTTCAGCTCGGGGTCGAGTTACGTCCCACCGAGTCATGCACATTGGTCTGGGGACGGGACATTCCCCCAGAGCCAAATACCTCTTTCAGCTCGGGGTCGGGTTACGTCCCACCGAGTCATGCTCATTGGTCTGGGGACGGGACATTCCCCCAGAATCAAGTGTCTCTCTTAGCTCGGGGTCCTCGGAATATTCAGGGACATGCTCGATGCATAGGATCTGTGAGAAGCATAGCACGGGGAAGGATGATACCCTCGTGGCGATTGACTGCTCCAGTGTTACCGAACATAAGGAGGAATATGTCCTTAATATGTCAAACACTCTTTGATCATCACTTACTCGATGTAATGGATCCGTGGGAAAGCATAGCACGGGGAGTGATGATGCCCCCGTGACGATTGCTAGCTCCAGTGATATCGGACCTAAGGATGGATGTGCCCTTAGTATCTCGAACACTCTTTGATCCATTCATCATTTGGATCCAAGAGAGGCGCAGCACGGGGAGGCGTTGTGCCCCTATTCCGTGTACCTGCTCCAGCGCGGTAAGGAGAAGCCCCCACACAAATACACAGGCTCCACAGTGACCTGACGTATAGAGGATGTGCCCTTACCATTTTAAACGCTCTACTGATCCAAATTCTGGTTCTCCGGGACACTGAATTGAAAGATTCAGAATTGTGTTTTGGAGGCCTCGAATATGATGCTGTTTTGAGGCATCCGTGCTGTTGTTTACCTTTGTAAAAAAAAATTTGGGACAAGTGCTGAGTCACCCCCACCCTTTTGATCTTACTTTCCAAAATTTTGCTTTTGTTTTTTTCACCGGTCTGGCAAGGGGACGCCCGTACCAGGTTGGTAGGACTGCAAAGGATGGTTCACTTTCCTCATGTGCAAGTCCCCAAAAATTATTCGGCTCAGGGCTGGATTTCATTCCGCCGAGACCTCTGTGTATCACTGGCTCGGGGTCGGGTTACGTCCCACCGAGTCAGCACTTCTGGACTGGGGAGGTGTCATTCCCCCAGGTCCAAATGCCTTTTTCAGCTCGGGGTCGGGTTACGTCCCACCGAGTCAGCACTTCTCGACTGGGGAGGCATCATTCCCTCAGGTCCAAATACCTCTCACAGCCCGGGGTCGAGATACGTCTCATCGAGTCTGTCTTTTGGACTGGGGATGTAGCATCCCCCCATGACCAAGTATCTATCCTAGCTCGGGGTCGGGCTATGTCCCATCAATACATGAGCTCATCACACTAAAAATACATCCTCAGAACAAGCTAGAAGAACCCAATGGAAAGCATATAGAACGAAGAAAAAAGTACAAAGAGAAGGAAATATATCAATATGCATATGCATCCCAAACAGAGTACGAAATGTTATTACAAAAAAGGGGGAAGTATACACAGGGCCCCATCCGGGTTACCCCTTCTCAATCAGCCCGCACAAGGGCAAGAAATTCTTCCTCGGCTGGCTCAGACGTCAAATGGATCGGCTCGGCCTCAGAAGGGGGGACAACAGCTTCAACCACGTCAACTTGGGAGACCCATACTTCAAGGATAGGAGCAGGAACCTCAGGACAGTTTTCTTGAGAAGCTGGGAAAATCAGGGCAATCGAAACCGGTTCGGGATCCATCACTTGTTTAGCATGAGGGGGTAGCCACCTCTGAAACTCTTCCTCGGACATTTCCCCTTTACAAAAGCGGGTGGCCGCATGAATATGACCCATGTCTAAATCAGGTAGAACCGTGGGGATGATTTCCGCACAATCACCGAGCCCTTCAAGACGAATGGAGTCCCTCTCGGCCTCCCACTCAAGTTCCCTATCCCTGAAATCAGCACGGACCCGTTCCAGTTCCCCCTCATTGGCCCGCAGCTTATACTCCACACTGCCTATTTCCACCTTGAGGATCCCGATCTCAGCCCGGGCGTCCGCCAAACTTGCTTTAGCTTCTTCAGCGTTCTTTCGCTCTAGAGTAGCAGCGGCCTTAAGAGATTTGTTTGTTTTAAGAGCCTCAACCGCAGCCAGCTCATGATCCCTATTCCTTTCTTCCACACTCGCGAGTTTGGCCTCCACTTCAGAAAGACGATTCTGAAGCCTCTGGGCTTGGCCGCCTTCGAAAAAAAGGCTTATAAACGGGTCATTTTTTTTGGCTGCCAAATAATTTACCTGCCGAGAAGAAAAAAGAAGTTAGGAAAATAAAACAAAGTCCGAAAGACACCACGGATATAGAAGAAAAGTAAAAGAAGTGACCTGGGCCAGCTGTGAGCACAACTTTGCAACTACCTCCTCAGGTGAAAGGTCCCCAAACCTCGGAATCTTCTCAGGGGGTACGGCCTCGGCCAGCTCATTGAAAGCCGACACCAAATGGGAAGTAGCCTCCCTAATATCCTTCCCGATGTCATCAACTCCAAGAATCACAGAACCCTTCAATTTCTTGGAAGGACCCTCCTGTCGAACTGGAGTTTCTCTGCTCGGAGCCTCCTCCTCCTCCAATTCTCGCCTTAATTGAGTATCCACAGCTCCAAATGGACGCTTCCTTCTCCTAAAAGGTCTTGGAGGGCTATCAGGACGGGTAACACCCATTGGAGGCACCCAGGGAGATGAAGATAGACCTTGAGAGCTCGGCCGTTCTACCCCCGCAGTCACTTTTTTAGCCTCAGAAGATTCAGGTAGTTTCCGAGAGGTACCAGCTCCACCAGGGCTAGTTTTCTTTGAAGCACCGGTCAACCGATCAAGGTATTTTGGTCTCCTCGACATACCTGCAAACACAGAGGCGACAAGAGTAGTCAGAAAAAAAAAAGGTCAGGGGATCACTAAAGAGACTACCTATCCTACCTGAGACTTCCGGGGGATGGGACCGAATGAGGCCCGATTCAACAAAGGTCGCATCATTAACTAGTTCCCTCCAATGGCCGGTATATCGCCGAGCCCAGAATACCCGCTTCCGGACCTGGTGGGAGACATTAGGAGCATCCCTCCAACATGCTAGTAGGAATAGAAAAAATGGGTGAGAATCCACATAAAAAACTAAGGGCATGAAAACTAAAGGTTAAACTCCTGACCTCCCGCTCTGAAGATGTCCGGGACCAAAATCTCTTCTTCATACGATCTCAGGGTCCGTCCCCAATCTCCAGTGGCCCAAAACCAGAAATCTTTGAAATTCTTGTTCGAATCAGGAAGCTTGCCGACAATATTGGAAGAGTCAGCATATGCAGAAAGGCAGTACCATCCATGGTACGACCTGGGGTTGGCTTTCAGCCGGTACAGTCTCTTCACTTCTTCAAGAGAAGGTTCACCAAGCCCCGTCCGGTGCCAGACCACGTGCAGACCGGCCAGGATTCTCCAGCTATTCAAACTCAGCTGACAAGGGGCAATCTCCATCTCGGCTAGCATCCAGGCAAAATAACGTTGGATGGGCAGCCGAAGTCCGCACTCAAAAAAGGCCGGGAGGAGAGCCACCGAACCATCATTAGGCTGACTAGCACGATCAGACGGATGAGGAACCTCAATGGCCATATCAATCAGGATGTCATACCGTTGTCGTAACAATGCTAAGTCATCCTCGGTAATTTTGGAAGGACGATCCATGTCCAGAGCCGAGCAATCCAGATCACCAAGCGCCGAATCCTTCCGAGGAACCATCTGATGGTAAGTGTCTTGTTCAAGTTCAGAAGGGGTATGGGTGGTGTCAAGGTCCTCTACGCTAGGATTTCCCGAACTCGAGGAGAGCTCTTCGGCAGGGGAGTCGAAGGGTTAGCAGGGGTGGCGGAGGAAAGCCGATCATCAAACATCATTGGCATCCAAAAATTAAAATGGGGGAAGGTCAGTCTACAGCCGCATTTCTGTAAATAAACAGGACCTCACAGCTATCCTAAAAGTACCCAGCAAAAAAACTAGACCTATAAAGCTCTAAAGTGCCCTAAGCAAAGTATTCAATAAAATCTCTCCCTAGCAAGTATCAAAACAAATGAAAAGGAGAAACAGCAAGCACAAAAAAGTAGGGAAGGAAAACGATAAAAGAAAGTCGATCGGAAAGCTCACTTGACTTCTGAAGCTAAGAGAAGAACGATTAAAAGTTGAGAAGCTCTGGAAACGCTGAAGTCGAACAAACAAGGAAATTTTTTGCAGAGAATTGCCAAAAAAAAAGTTACACAGTAAAAGCTTCATCTTCTTATAGTCATGAGCAGGGCACCCCTGGCTGTTAGATTGGAGAAAGGACCCTGAATAAGCGCCACTTGTCGACCAAAGGGAAAAGTGAAAACGGTTGAGATTAAAGTACTGTTGAGACACTTCTACACGGTCGATTTTTTCATTGCTTTTGGCGGGAAACAGATGGATATTCGACAAGTGTCAAGCTCATAATAAAACCCTAAAGGTGATTTGATAGGCATTTAAACAGACGTGACGGTTGTGCGTCTCAAGGAAAGATGCTTGAAAAGAGGCGACGGAAAATTTTGATTCGACTCTGGATCGACCACCAACAAAGTAATCAACACACCATCTTTATATAGTTCCCGGCACCAACTTGTATGCTCGTTGGAACCGAGAACTATGGTATTTAAAGCAGCACGACAGGGGCAAAAGGTAATCCCATTCTTGTTCAATATCATTAATGCTGACCCGACCCATAAAAAACCAGCAGTAAGGGCCCGAGCACTTTGCAATAAGGGGCCGAGCACCTTATGGTTACAGACCGACCACAACAGGTCGAGACCGAGCACTTTATGATCGGTAACCGATCACTTTGGTTCGAATGACCGAGCATTATCAGATCGACATCATCATTCTCAATTCAAATGATCATTATGACCGACCTCATGAAGACCGAGCATATGGTGAGAAGTGCTCCAGAAGATAAGATATCATATTATTACGGATAAGATGACAAGTTATCCTACTTTCATGGGGGTAAACTGATAAGTCAGTGTTCTACTACGATAAAAGAAGTGAAGGTAGTTTTGACTAGGAATCCTTGTAGAAAAAGAAAACCATCTCGGACTGGGATTTCTTGTTAAAGAAGGAATCTGATTTCTTCGCCATTATAAATAGGAGGGTAGAGTATGCATAGAGGGAATCAAGATCACCACGATCAGACTTGTAAACACAAAACAGAGCAGAGAAGCATATTTCAGTAATAAAACATCGTCCGTTCTGTGCCCGTGGAAGTAGGTTGGATCCGATCCACCGAACCACGTTAAAATTCCTTGTTGATTGGTGCATTTATCTGTCTTTTGCTAAATTTGCTTTTGGTCCTCCATAACCAAACAAATTCACTATTGAGGGAGGATTGTCTCGGGAGTAATATTCTCATATTGCCCTGTGACCAAAATCAGCCGTCAACAAACATCGTGATGATTATCGATCAAATATAGCATAAAATCCTTTAGATTTTAACTTACAGAAAACCAAAAAGAAATACAACAATCACCCTCAATATGAAGATATGAGAGGATAAAAAATACTATAGGATATTGTTCTAATGATCAACGTTGGTCATCTTATCGTAAACGATATTATTACATATTATTGTCTAGTTAATCCATAACTTCAATACTATTTCGAAGGAGTCATTGACTTTTGTCAGGTGTTAAATGCTTACCATATGATGAGAACTTGTGCTTACTAGATCATATATAACTTCAAAAGTACTGTGGATAAAGTGAAAGGATTAAAAAAAATAATAATAATAAATAAATAAATAAACTAAACAATCCGGAGGTGAAATAAAATTTATCCGACTGAAATTTAAAAAAAAAAAAAAAAAAAGTGAATGTGGCTTTAAAGATTGGGCTGGAGAGAAAATGCAAGTGAGAACATTAATAAAATAATGTTTGATTTTTTATTTTTAATAGCTTAGTGGCAATATATTTTATTTTCTATTTATATGAACGAAATTTGAAATATTTATCTCTTATTTCTTACTTAAAAGAAATTTTACTAAATGAATTAATTGAGACTCACGATATTTGACGTTTTTTTTTTTTTTATGAAATCAAACTGCATAAATTCAAGATTTCAAATTTTAAATAAGTTGATTCAGATTTCTTAGTACAAGATTTTGAATTCTGCACGTGAAGTGAACTTAGTAAAGAGCAGAAACAACATAGGCGCCTGGCCACGTGACCCATTCGATTTCGGGATAAGAGATAGTGATAGGTAAAACTTTTTATGATATACTTATTAATACTTTTCCAGAATTTTATCCCAACTCTTTCATTGTAACTACAGTAATTCACTGTAGCTATAGTGAGAGAGTTGGGATAAAATTAAGTAAAAGTATAAATAAGTTTATCATTTTTAATTAATTATAAATATAATTTTTTATATTTATTGATTGAACAAGTCAAATATTTTATTTTTTTTGTGAATAAAAAATCACGAGACTCGATACATTAATATTAGATATAAATATAATTTTTATATCTGTAAATTGAACGCACCGAATATAAATAATAATATCTGACCACCCTAATACGAGCTATAAGCATTTAAAAAAAAATGAATGTATATTTAATACTCACACTCGTTAAATAAAACCTCATGAAACTTGCGCGTATTCATAAATTGCCCTTGGGTGGTAGGGCCCATGTGGCCCTGTGTGTCAAGTTTTATTGGGAGCATACACACACAAACATCAAACGTAAATCGTCTTCAATTTCGTAATATTTACGAGAAGCCCATCCATTACTTATTTTATGCACACCCATAATCTGTCCATCAGTCCTCCTTATATTATGAGAAGGTGACATTCATTTCCAAGTAGCTTGTCACTTTGAAATAAAATTATTACAAGTGTGATATATAATATTAGTAATAATCGTGAAATCTCGCTTCAATTTTATTTTTTTTATATAGTTTAGAGTGGCCTATGCTATCCCCCATCAAGTTTTTTCCATTGTCTCTGAGGTCTCTTACCATTTAAAGGGATCATTACTTATAAACGTATTTATCGTGAGGTCCAATTTCTCGTAGGTCGTGACTATACGCACATTTCCAATTAGGATCGAGGGTGCCAAATAAGACAATATCTTAGTAGTGATGTTAGGGGACAATATTGTCAATCTCGGTCCCGTCCGATTATCAATTAATACTACCAAAAGTGAAAAGTAGCATTTTGCTCTATGCTAAATTAACTCATGTAACTAAAAGTCTGTCAATTTAGTAGCAATTAACGGATGTTACGACTTATAATATAAAGCATTCAATAAAAAGCTATCATTGCTTAGTATAAGTATTATATATGATTACTCATAACCTTTATAAAATATTATCAAATTGCACTTGTTGCTTTACGAAATTATATTTATAGCTTTATGAAAATGCTACTATTGCAATCTGATAACTATTTGATAATACTATTATGTTGCTTTGGTAGAATCATGTAAAAAAAATGTAATGTAATGAAAATAAATATATTGCTATTTATATTACATTTCTTTTTCAATATTGGATGTTTATCAATATTATCATCCATCTAAATGTAAATATCACCAAAATAATATAAACACCTCACAAAAAAATATTGCAATACATCAATACATACACAACTTTGATTTAAAAGATAAAAGCAAAACAAAATAAATAAATCATTCATCTTAAAACTCTTTTCTATTGATGAGAAAAAGAATGTATATGTATTACATTAAAATTAATAATACTTTTTTTTTTGGGAATCGTTGGAAACTTCGTCGTCAAACTACCTCTTACGGGCTTAAGCTGAACAAGTAAAATCATCAGTTGTCCCAGACTCTTACAAGAAACGTACTCTCTGAATTCGAATCCATAACCTCAAGGTGAGATCCTGAGCCCTACACCACCAAGTCATTGTTAGCGTATTTGCGGTTTTACCGGATATCACAGTGGAACATGAAAAATCGAAATTTTCAAATTTCGAAAATTTTCTTTAGACTATTAAAATAAAATAAACTATTTATTTTAATGTTGAATCACAAATCAAATTTGGAAATGTCCAATATACCCTTTATCCGAAAATATCAAATTATGCATACTTTTGTATTTTGCTCATTTGAGTCCAAAAGTCTCAATTACACATTTAAGTGTTTCCAAAACACTACTAAAATGATTAGCATACTTCTAATATAGTCAATTTGATCCATAAAATGAAAAGCCTCAATTGTAGTATTAGGCATAAACCCTAAAAATTCAATTAATCAAATTACACCAAAATTGACTTTCAATCTAGCTTTAAAATAATCTTTGCAACATTCTATTTGTCTCACCACAACCAAGAACAATTCTATGATTCCATAAAGTGGCATAAAATCTCTAAAATGACAACTTACAATCCCTTGAGAAGATTAAACTCTAATAACAATTATTAAACTTATAAATTCATCACACATGTATTTTTTCTTCCCAACAAACAAAACTCATATTCAAGAGAAGAGAAAATCAAATATACATCTCATGTATTATAATAAAGCAATGGAAATAATTTTTTAGTTAAAGATCAAGAAACTTACCTTGAATTTTCAAAATCTTTAAGCTAAAGTTTGGATTTTTGATCTCACCAATTCTTCTATTGCTTAGGGTTTTCTATTTGGTATTCTTGTTGTGTTAGAGAAGAAAATGAACATTTTCCTCTTTTACTTTGGTAGTGGCCAAAAATGGCCAAGAGTGGGAGAGAGAAATTATTTTTTTATTATTCAAAATAATTTCAAGAAAACAAAACTCAATACTCAACTCGTCATATAAGTATGTCGGATTTTACTCCTGAAAATAATTTTAAAATTTTGACCCGATCAATATACACCAACTTGGAACAATAAACTTTTCATTGAAGTTATACAAATTTCTTAGTTGGAAACTGAAAATTCATTATATCCTATCAAACCTAAACGATGTATACGTATTGAATTTCATTACACTCAATATATATATATATATATATATATATATATTGATGGTGGTTTTTCATCTCGTTGAAGATTAAAATACCGAGTAGAGGTAGAATTGGTATTGTATTTACCCAAAAAATGAATGATAAATACTCATGGACCTGGAGAGACAGAAGGGGTCTGACAAATGAGTATGACCGCATGATCCAGAGGAATTCCCCCAGCGGCAGCAGAATTTGTTGATTTGACAATGAAGTAAGTTGGGATGTCGACCAGACCACATGAGAAGTGATGGATTTGGGGTTTTCTGAGAGTTTGTTGAAACTTACTCGATGAAGTCCTTATGTGTCAACCTGACCTGGTTGAAAGAGCTAGAGGAAGCTTTGATCAGTATCATCTACCTTGATATGCCGACCAGAGGAACGAAGATGAGATCACAGGCCGATCTATATTAGAGTCATGTGACGAATGCCCTAATTGAGAAGCTAAGCTTCTAGAATGTTAATGATGATTGTGGAAAAGCAGTGGTTCTCATTGGAAGTAGCCACTGCCAACCGCCATAGGCCGATGCAATGATAGAAAGGTGGCAAAACAGAACCGCCATAGGCCGGTGCAATAACAGTGAGATGAGTGGATCTGATTGGCTCATTTAAGGGTAATTGGGGAGAGTTGAAATAACAATGATGCCAAGGTGACATGAGATGACATCAGAGGCGGTGAAATAGTGAATTTCGGAGCCTATATAAATGGTTGAAGTCTTAGAATCAAGGGTTGGTAAATTTCACATCTCATAACTTGTAAAAAGTTAAGAGCCCCAAAAAATAATGATAGAGAGAGAAAAATGATCAATCACCCGACCCCTTGAGAGGATTGTATCGGGTTTGTATAAAACTTGAGGTGTATTATCACTTTGTGAGTTCATTACCTCATTATAACTTGGGTTGGTCTTGACCCAGAGCAGTAATAAAATGCCATCATTTTCTCCTGTGGATATAGGTAAGAGCTACTCTCTGCCGAACTACGTAAACTATGTGATTTGTTTGTCTGCTTGCTAAGTTTGTTTTAGTTCCCAACTAACTAAATAAATTCACTGCTGATTGAGGTTTATTCGAGGGGTTAATTTCCCATATTACAATTGGAACAAAAAAAAGCTGTCAACAGTTGGCGCCGTTTGTGGGGAAAAATGTAAAAAGCAACACAACACACTAAGATGATAGCATAAGATGAAAATCATAGAGTTCTGGAGGCCTCAACAGCGGAGTGGATGAAAAAAATGGAAGAGAGCTTGCAGTTGGAAATGGAAAGTGCCCGAAAATAAAATGAGATAACCCAGGCCTTCATGAAAACTGTGATGGAGAAAATCAAGAAGTTAGAGAAGAAATCAGGGAAACAGGCTCATGCGGGACCTAGTCACAGAAAAGAAGAAATTACCAGTGGAAAAAGACCAATGGGTGGAGAAGAGAAGCAAGATATCGGCGGGAAAGTCTTAGAGAGTGAGGTCGGTGGTCATGGCCAACGAAGCACCAACAGAAGAGGTTCGAGGGAGATCTGACGATGGACGAATGCCCGAATCATTTATTAATAGCCCATGCTGAGGGAAAACGACCTGGGACATTATTAAGAGCAAGGGCATAGAGCCCCATGTGGAAGGAGATACAATATCGGTAGAGAAGATTATGAGGAGGCCTCCAGTAGAAAGCATGAAGAAGAGACTGGTTCCAACAAGAGATGAGAATATGAGAGATGTGTTGGGGTTTTGGGCGATGGGCGCAGCGGAAGCGCGGTTCGGGCAAAATCATAATTTAAAATTTTTTCAAATTACCGAATAAATTATTCAATATCTAATATGAATAATTTATTCATATTTCACCTAAACCTATTTATTCTATATCAAATAAAGACAAAAATATATATGAAACGTCGCAAAACTTTTACGAAAAATATTTTTCCGTAAAATGGCCTAAATTATTTTGACCGAACCGACCATTCAACACTTATGGAGACTTCCCAAGTCAGCCCCTATAGTGTTAGGGCAGTTCATGGGCTTCCCGAACAATGACAAACTTATTGTTTGGACAGTCGTTACCCGATTGGCTCAAAAGTCACCCGATAACGCTGTTTTTGGTTGTTTTCGCTTATTTCAACTCTGAAACACTTTACGGTAATTGTTCCAACTCCCAAAATACATCCATTACATTCACATGACATCAATTCATCACAAAATTTCCATTTTTACAAGATCTGATCAAGAAATCAAAAATTCCAATTTTCATGCTTTAAATCCAAAATTTCAAGATTAATCTAATTAATCATAACACCAACCAAAGTCACCACATATGAACAACCGAAGAAAAATTATAGGCATTACAAGAGTGGTCATAACACTCTAGAATGGTGACATGTCATCAAATGACTAGATTGGACACTAATTACACTAATTTCATCAAACTACACTTCACACATGCATATAAGCTTCCAATTCAACCACCACAACCAAAAGCCCTAATTTTCACAATTGAAGGAACCCTAGAACATTTCTAAATCATCATGAAACAAGAAACTAAATTTCCAAGTCTAGGATTTTGAATGATTACCTTTAATCTCCCAAATCCTTAGCTTTTTTTTTTCTTGATTTTCCTTCATTTCTTCATGGATTCTTCAAACAAAATTTGGAACCCATTTTCTAAGTTATTTTCGGCCATGGGAGAAGTTAAAATGAAGAAGAAAACATTTTCCCTTTTTGAAGAAGCAAAATCGACTTTTGAGGGTATTTTTGGAATTTTGAAATTTAATCAAATTAAATTAATATTAAGCTTTTAAGTGGCCAATCAAATTGACACACATTTAGCTTAATTAATTCATGCCATGTGTTCAAATAATAATTGGACAAAATTTCATAACATTTATGAAAAAGTTTATTAATTAATCATTTAAATATTTAACAATTAAATATCCAAATAATCAATTAATAAAATTATTATTATATATGTATTTTATTTACAATAAATAACAAATACATATATTTATGGCATTTGTCAAAATCTCATTTGACGATTAATTAATGTGTATCTAATCGTATTATGTATCAAATATAAATACACAGTAATTACGATTGGCCAAAATCCCATAATGCATGTGTTATCGTTTAACCGTTTAAACGATCCGAATTAACTCACTTAATCCGGTGAAGTATTATGAATAATATGTATTATTCATATCGCGTTGTCTAAGAGCTCAACGAGTACACTTCATAATGTGAGACTCTCTAAGTTTAGGTTTATCCATCACGAAATCCAATTCCGTGTCCATAATCTACCCACTCATGGATTATGACGACCACAGATGATCTCGCTAAACTATGCAAGCCGAGGTCATTACATACGTATAATCCATCCGTCACAGACTATCCATATTATACCTGAGATATAGATGATAACGTCAAATCCGTTCGGTATAATTTAGTCAACTTTCAATTTATGATCTCTAAATAACACTCGGAACTGATTTCCGAAGTTATACCACGACCATGGATTTACTAGATCGTAAACACGTGCGGATGTCTATGCCATGTACACAGGACTGACAGATCCTCTCTTGATACGCACTAGATATCATGAGCATCAGTCCACACCAACGAACATGCGAAGGTCTGATCTAAATAGATCGGTGACGTGACTGCTATCAAAGTGTAGAGGATAACTCATATATCCCACTGTGGTATCTAAAGTCAAATGATCACTATGCTCGCTCAACTCGAGAAGATTCCTATTGACATTGGTGTACCATATATTAGGAAATCTTCAGTGAGTCATTTAGTGTTTATCAAATAAACACCTACATATCTATACGAGTCTCCCGAGACTCATGGTTCATTGGGATAAACCATCCGACCAAGTCACGATATACGACATGTACTGGTCTCAGCGGATTTTACTAACCGATCCGTGTTAGTAAATCTTGACCAGGAACTTTATTTAAGGATATACATCTTATAGTGCGCTTCCCAATGTCAATTACAAACTACGTTGTAACTGCGCACTATATTGTAAATCCTAGGATCTTTGTCTAATATACACGTATCACTAAACCAGATTTATTTTCGATCTAATCATAATCAGATATCTAATCATAATTAGATCGAATAAGTGTAGTGCTACCATTAAATTAGTAATATTATGGAAAATAGAATTGTTCGTATTTATGAATCGGATAGAAATACGATCCGGATTGGCACTCCGAGCATAAACCCTAACAAGATGAACACGCGATGAGGTTCTCAGAATGATCATGATGTGAAGACAATATCATTTTTCAACAGAGAGGTGCTAGAATTGGTGATCCCAAAGAGTTTTTCCATGTAGGTGATGGACATTTACAATGATAATACAGACCATAGATCCCATGTTGAAAAGTTCATTTTGCTAATGGAGATCCAGGGCATGATCGAGGAATCAGTCTGTAAGGTTTTCCCACTGACCTTAGGGGGACCGGCTAGCTTGTGGTTAAGAAAACTAACACCGAGGAGTATCAGCAGATTGACCCAGTTGAGAAGATGGTCGGATCCTTTGTGCGCCATTTTAAAGGAGCACGTACATCAATGAAGATGGTCGGATCGTTAAAGACGATAAAGCAACGGGATGATGAGTCGTTGGAGAGTTTTTTTCGATAGATACCATAGTTTGGTATTATAGGTGTGGGAGTATGAATCTCCAAAAGCATTGGAAAGCTTTAAAGGAACACTGAAGGTTGAGAGATTGTGGTCCCACCTCAGGATTAAAGAGATTCCAGACTACCCAACAGCATTGGAACAAATAATATAGTTTGTGTTGTTGGAGGAAGAAGAGAAGATAGCCCGAGGAGGTACGACTCAGGAAAAGAAAGAATTGAGACTAAATATCTATTGTGACAGTGGCAGTGGATGGAGAGGATCGGGCCCGATGAGGCATGAGTTCAGGCTCATGGCTTAGGGCAACCCGATGCCCGAGAAAAGACCTCTAATCCAAGTTGCGCATGTTGTGGGGGGCACGTC
The DNA here is from genome assembly GCA_019454045.1 of Zanthoxylum bungeanum. NCBI lineage: Eukaryota > Viridiplantae > Streptophyta > Magnoliopsida > Sapindales > Rutaceae > Zanthoxylum > Zanthoxylum bungeanum. The sequence goes on along the minus strand of SKCR01004464.1, from coordinate 2,751 downwards.
TTACACGACACTCAACAGAACATTATCTCAAATAGCTTGGGAAATAAAGTTTAAAAGGCTGTTGATAGAGCCCGATCAAAAAAAATTTCCGGTAGAATATAAGGACAATAGAGCCTATTGTGTCTATCACAATACATGGGGATATGACACCGAGACATATAGAGACCTGCATGAAGAGATTGCAGACCTGGTGAAAAATGGTTATCTCAATGAATGTATCGATCATGAGGCCATGAAGGCGAGGAAACACAAGTAGTAGAGGTCGTCGAGTCGGTGGCCTATCACGATCTCATGAGATATTGAGGGAATGAGAGGATACGAGTCCAAGCCCAAGCTACCGAGGTGGGAAAGTGACAGACATAAGATAGCTCTAGGAATTGGGTGGAGATTCGAGAATGGAGTAAAACTTCGGGAATGAAGACATACCTCAGTAAAGCTTTGGGTATGTAGTAGACATCAAACAATAGGTAACTCTGGGAATGAGGTAAAATAAGGACACCGAGATTAAGGTATCTCATCACTTCTCGCAGCATCGAATGGTATGCGGGTCCAATCTATTATTTCAGCAGTGGTTGAAGCACCTCAATCTGATTGAAGTATCGGAGGGTCTGAAGGTCTAATCTATCATTTCAAACAGAGATCAAAGCATCTCACCGTTATGAGATCTGATGGATCATCCATCATCAAAATAGATTACAACCAAAGCCAGGTAAGTTCGGCATTGTCCAGCGAGCCAGGTAAGTAAAAATCCATGCACGACTTTGATAGACTTGTCACTATCACACAGTGCACAAGGCTATCAAAGTGGAGATGACTATAGAATCACAATTTTTACGTATAGCCCGATGATGAGTCTTTTATGAGAACACTTCTGAAAATTTAGGATAGTTATAAGGTTTAATGCTGGAAGGAAAAGAAAGCCTAAAAAGTCCATAAGTAGCGGCCAAATGACATTTGGTCGAGTTTTTATCCAGCTGACCATCAACCATAATATCCGACCAGACATACTACAAGTCTGGCCGAATATGCGTCGGTTTTTCAGTTTTGCAGAAGGATTCGATCTCTTTCATTATTTACCAATTTCCATAAAACTGGTTCACTTTCCTTCTTAAACGTTTTCCTTTATAGAGTGAGATTCTTTAATTGCTAACCAAGCCCTAAACACTATAAAACGAGCATCATAACACTCAGTAAAATGACTTTTTGATTGGACTCTTGGGGACTTTTGAGAACAAAAAACCAAAAACACAAACCTTAAATTTCCCTCTCCAGCAAGAGATCTAACAACCAACCCAGACTTTCAGTAGTGTTCTCGGAGCCGAACTATGCTTAAGGTAAGATTTGAGGGCTCCCTAAACCTTAAAACCTTTCAATTTATATTTACTATTGATGTCCGACCGGACATGCGACTGTCATACAGAAACTCCGGTCGTACAATCTACTACATCCGGACGCGTATATTTATTTCCCTTTGGTATATATGATGTAAACTCAGACGTAAATTCCATAGCCGATTTCGAATGGACGATAGTGTGGTCTGCACTTGGGATACAATTACATGTACTATTTGGAAACTGTTACACATGTCTTCTTTATTGCTTTCTCATTATTGTTATCACACGATTATTATGTTTGTCTTATCACTCTCTTACCACTACTATTATGCATGATTATGCACCTTATGAATAATGGTTTCATGACATGACATGTCCATGTTATTTATTGCATGATTTTGTGTTCTGGGTATTCTGGTTTACGCAATAAATCCAGCTAGACGTCCAATATGTCCGGCCGAACATAAACCATATATACGAACGTATCCCAGATATGTCCGGTCGAGTTTATTTTATCTGTAATCTATTATGTTATTATTGCTTTCATGAATGTTTGGCTACTGCATGAATATAAATTGTCTTGTATGATTTCATTGCATTATAAGACATGTGGATCCTCTTTTGAACCTTGGCATTATACTGGCATCAATAAGGGACCATTCTGAACCCAAACGGGCTTAAGGTCAGGCCTTGCGAAGGGTGTAGTATGGCCTTAAATCATTCTCAGTATCTCATGCTGGGTGGCGACTCCATTATTCTCCGGTTAGTTCTCTCGTAGTATATTCGTACTCTCTAGTGGTTGCTGATGTCATAGGCATAACGAGATATTCTGCTTCACTCCTACACCATGGCACTAAAAAACCCACTGGAGGCCTAACTTCGAATTTGTTTGTTCCCACAATTTCTTCAAAATGATGCGAATAAAATAAAGAACTGCTTGGGGAGAAGTCAGACGCATGACACATGGCCAAACACACTCCAAAAAGGATCTAGAGCTATCGTTAGAGTCTGATTTCAGTATCTCCTCAGAGTCTGATTACATGACCTTCTGTCATAGTCTAGTTTCGAAAGCTCATTTCCAAGGTCTGATCCAGAAGCTTCTTTCAGGGTCTAAAGCTATGACCTCCGTTAAGAACCTGGATTTAAGACCCTTTGACAGGGTCTCTGCCTCAGACGCTCCTCCAGAAAGGCAAGCAAAATCATGATGAACACTAAAAAAACACATTTATTAAAAGAAAAATTAATCATTTTATACTTGTAGTTTCATTAATCCCATTAATTTAGCACATTTGTGAAATAACAATTAAATTTATGTTTTATATATTTTTATTTTTATTTATTGTGTCGGTAAAATACTGCTTTGGAAGCTCAATATGAAAAATGGATATGAAATATGAACTTCAGGACCCAGAAATCA